>JBBPBX010052547.1:0-24172 GCA_038048925.1 Garcialebias charrua
TGGTAGCTAACCGCTAACAACAAAGCTAAAAGAACGATTTTTTTAAATCTCAAACATCTCATAAAGCTAGTCACTTGTAAATGTCCATACAGTGATTACATTCTGTAAGTTTGATAAAAATCTGTCCTGTGGTTCTTGACTTATCTTGCTAACAAACACAGCTAACAAACAGAAGTTACCTCCAGAGCAGGAGGCCGGGCAGCGACAGTCAGTCTGAGCAGAGGAGGCTTTTTTCGGACACATGAGCTGGAAACGGTCGGTGGACTCTCTGGAAGTGTCCCCTAGCGGACAAAAGTGGTACTGCACCATTTTTTTGCCAACATGAAAAACTGTCATATCTGAGCCAAAAATTGGTCTAAAAATATGGGAAAAAATCCATAAATATGTCGCTTCGCCGTATAAGTCGCAGGACATGCAAATTAGTTAAAAAACAGCGACTTATACGCCAAAAAGTACGGTACTTGAAGTTATTGCTGCTAACGGTGGTCATTGTGCATGTACTGTAGTTCTTCCTCTGCTTCTGCATTTTGCCCAAGTTCTTCTCAAGTAATGGCACAGCACAGTCTGCCATGTGTTGTTGCTCAGCCATGATTGTATCCATCTCATTTTCACTAACCTGTTTTGATCATATCCTGGTATGTAAGTTCAACTGATAGTGTTGACTTGCTTTTCACTGTGTCTGTCATTGTGTTTGTAGTGTTCGTCTATAGGTGACTAAACAGTGTCATTTTGTTTTGCACCTAACTTGCATGCTCCTGTCAGCAGAGGTGGCCCCGAAAACGAAGTAGTAGGGTAAGCCATGGTGAAGGGGACACACTGGACAGACGTTAAAAATCAATGATTTTCGTCAGCATTATACAGATATCTGCCAGATGTAAGGGAGAGAAATACTGCATCAGTGATGCAACTTTAGAAGGCCTGTGATCCATCGTTTTGATTTATAATCTAGTCTCCTTCTGTTCAGTTCAAATTAATACAGTTCCTTACCATGTTTGGCAGTTATCTGTTGATCTAAATCTGTTTTCATTTATTGTCACAAGATGGCAGCAAAAAACATTTTAGAAAACCAATGCTTGTCTGGTGGAATGAAATCTCTGAAATGGCAAATAATCAGATTACTGTAATTTAGGATCTGTTGTAAATCTGTTTCTCTGAATGGTACTAGGCAGAATAAGTCATCTACAAAGCAACATTAATGTAAAAATTACTACATTTTCTTCATGGTGACTTGTGATGTGGATGTACTGTTTCACCCACAAATGGATGTCACAAATGCGCAGAAAGTCCAACTTCTTCTTCTTTCGGCTTTTCCCTCTACTGGGGTCGCCACAGCGAGTCATCCTCCTCCACCTCACTCTGTCCTCTGCATCCTCTGTCCTCACTCCAACTACCTGCATGTCCTCTCTAACTGCATCCATATATCTCCTCTTTGGCTTTTTCCTGGCAGCTGCATTTCTAACATCCTTCTACCAATATACCCACTGTCCCTCCTCTGGACATGTCCAAACCATCTCAGTCTGGCCTCTAACTTTATCTCCCAGTTGTTCAACATGTGCTGTACCTCTGATGATCTCATTCCATCCTTGTCACTCATAAGGAGAACCTCAGCATCTTCATTTCTGACACTTTCAGTTCTTTCTCCTGTCTTTTTGTCCATGTCTCTGTCTCCAGACCATACAATATAGCTGGTCTCACCACTGTCTTGTAAACTTTTCCTTTCACCTTTTCTGACAGCCTTTTGTCTCAAATCACTCCTGAAACTTTTCTCCATCCACTACATCCTGCCTGGAATCTCTTTTTCACCTCTTTACCACACTCTCCATTTTCCTGGACAGTGGACCCCAAGTACTTGAAGTCCTGCACCTTTGTGACCTCTGCTCCTTGTAGCCTCACTGTTCCACTGGCCTCCCTCTCATTCACACACATGTACTCTGTCTTACTACGGCTGACTTTCATTCCTCTTCTTTCAAGTGAATACCTCCACCTCTCCAAGTTCTCTTCCACCTGTTCCCTGTTCTCACCACAGATCACAATGTCATCTGCAAACATCATAGTCCATGGGGATTCCTGCCTGACCTCATCTGTTAGTCGGTCCATCACCAGAGCAAACAAGAAGGGGCTCAGAGCCGATCCTTGATGCACTCCCACCTCCAACTTGAAGCTATCTGTCACTCTGCTGGTGAAGATTCTCAGTCATCCAGGACATGATAAAATCAGAAAAAGCGTTCAATACAACGCTTGAGAACAGAGGAGCCGTTTCTGTGAATTAGACTAACAAAGAACTTAAGAAACCCCTACTGTTAAGGTGTGCTTCATCAATTTACATAGGATGTGTGGGTTATCTCAGGTGTGTGCATGTGTTAGCTCAGCTTTCAATTTACATAGGTTTGTGTGTGTCATCTCAGCCTGTTTATAACTTCACTCTGACACAGCCTGCTCTTTGAATTGAGAAAGCCCTCTGGATAGAGGGCGAAACGTTTTCTGTTACAAATAAAGTCCAGTTGTTTTTGTATTGAACGCTTTTTCTGATTTTATCTGTCACTCCTACAGCACATCCTGTACCAGTCTAACATACTTCTCTGCGCCATCAGATTTCCTCATGCAATAGCAGAAAATCCAACTCTGTCTCCATTTTTATTTGTCTGTACAATAGCAGCAACACAATGCAAGTGATGGATTAAAAGCTAAATATTTTAAATATAATCCTGAGTTTTAATAGAAACAACCAAGTTTAAGCAGAGTGGTACAACAGGCCATAACAATTGTAGTGCTGGCAAAAAAAAAATTAGCATCGAGTTGCTCAAGAAAAAGTCTGGCAGGTGTGTTCTGATTTCACCGTGAAGAGGGGTTTTAAACTGGTAAAGCAGCTGCTGACCGCATGTTGCCCGGCTTACGACGCTGCTTGCTGTGCATTTTGTCCTATTACTGCTGGGCTGTTTGACTGTCATCCTTGCCGTTTTTGTAAGGATTAACTGTGTGTGCGTGTGCTAAGACAGGACTTCTCCCACTGAGTTTGGAGGATTGTTGAACAGAAAAAGCGGCATCAGGTTGAATGTTCAGGTTAAAAGCATGTTGCTTATTAAAAACGTGTTGCTATTTGTATATTAGTTCACTGTTCTTCACATCCTGTTGCTGTGCTTTATAAAGAAATAGATTTTTTATTTATTTATTATTTGTAAGCCTATGTTTTCCCCTTCTTCCCTCCTTGTCTCGTTTGCTTCCCAATCCTCTCTTCCAGGGAAACCCGACTCAGAGCTCTCGTTCGTCAGACACACTGAGGAAGAGCCAGCTGTGGACGTCTGTCGTCTCAGTGACGCTGATCGAAGGTCGGGATCTGCCACAGCACTCGCAGACGGGTCACTTCTACATTCGCTTCAGGCTGGGAGAGCAGCTGTATAAAAGCAAGGTGCCAAATAAAACATTGGTTTATCCCATCCCCCTCCTCCTCCCTGAGCCCTTGTTTTAATCCTACCCCCTAAAGTTCATTCTTTTATTTTGCTCTAAAGGTTTCTTGTTGGCCGGCGGACACGTCTCCGTACTTCCGTAAACTTGCTCTTGTCCCGTACATAACTTCTGATCTGCTCATGATATTTTAATGAAACTTCATACACATATGCATCATCTCTAGACGGAGTGTCATGTACACATTTATCACCCCAGTTCCAAGGTCAAGGTCACAAAGCAAGGTCAAACGTAAAAAACAGATCTTTGTTTGTCCGGGACATAACTTCTGATCTACTCAAGATAATTTAACGATACTTAAAGTCCAACACCCACCATGTTTTCAAATTGCATCGCCATTAATATTTATTAGTTTATTTAAAAATAATACAGGAGCGTTTACTTATATTGTGGAGAAATAACACTAAATGTGTTATTTCATGATTTATAGCAGATTTTAGCATGCAGCTCCGGGAAAATCTGCTCCTCTCCATATATGGGCATTCACTTGGGCATTCACGTCACCAAAGTGACGCCTTGGAGTTCCAGGCGAGCAGAGGAAAAGAACAAGGAAGCATTTTTAAATATTCCATAAAGCTGCCTGTTGATTAATCCTGCTGTCGCTCACTCATGTCATCATATTCTGAGCGAGCATCCACTACTAGTTTAATTCGTTTGATCGCGACAAATTCATTCATTTCCGCATCGCCCCGCATTTCTCGCCCCGTGATGAGAAAGGCACCCAGCCTCGCAGCTGCTCTGCCCGCGCGCATGCTTCACGACCCGTGCTGCTGCAACAAGGCTGACGAGAGATAAGAGCAGATACATACACTCGAGGGAGCAAATTACACCGGCACGAGGAACTTCAAAGGTGACCAGCGGAGCGGAACGAGGAGCCAGAGACCGCGCGCGGGCTCGCTCCTCAGGGGCAGAATGAATCAAGCAACAGGTCCGCAGCGGTGTTATAAAATAAATAATAAATAAAATCAGAGCGCTGGTCCATACACACAAATGCACCAGGAAATATAAAGTTTTAACGCACTCTCTCTCATAAACCTCCATGGAAACTCACTCCTACCTTCTGCCTTCTGGGTGGAGATCATGTAACAAAAGGCATGACCCTTCGGGACTTTTCGGCCAGGTTTCCGGATTCCTTCGGGAGTGGGTTGTTTTTTTTTTTTTTTTTTAACCCTCGCCTGGCCCAAATGCAAAAATGAAAATAAAATTCATAAAATACTACAGTAATTCTCCAATATGGTGAATTGTTACTGTCACGGTGGGTGTTGTCCTTTAATTCACATTTGTACCACACTAGACAGCGGGTCACATCATTTTCATCACCCCAGCTTTAAGGTCAAGGTCACAAATCGAGGTCAAAGGTTGCACAAGGTCTTTGCTTGTCTGGGTTATTTCTATTGATTCCTGTATGACAGTTTGTCGACAGGTATATAATGTGGCGTTTGCAGTACTCTTGTCAACAAAAGCTTCAAATCATTTTATACAAATCTGGCTTCAGTTAGTGTTAAAAACACTCATTAAAAAATGAACATAAATGTGGATTTGATGTAAACCAGTCGTGCTGTTTTTTTCCCCTTCATTACTTTTGCCGCTGAAAGCATGAACATTTAAAGCCCCAACTTAAAAAAACAAAGGTATCCAATAACATTTTGTGATTTTTTTTTTTTTCTTCTTTCGGCTGCGCCCTGCGTCAACAAACCAAGTCGCACAAAGGCTTGGCAGTTATTTTTACACCGGATGCCCTTCCTGATGCAACCACCGAGCTACCACAACCCTCTGTGTGGAGCAGAGAGCTGCTATCTAGAACTCCCAGAAGAGCAGATGGTGGGGGTTAAGGGCCTTGCTCAAGGACCCAGGGTGGGGCGAATGAGGGTGGAGGCAGGTGTGGGTGCTTCACCTACCTCACCCACATTTTTGATGTTGTCGGTACCGGGACTTGAACCGGCGATCTTCTGATCACAGGCCCACCTTCTCTAACCTCTGCACCACCACTCTCCTGAATAAATAATATTTGATATTAATACATGACAATATTTGCTGTGGCGACCCCTGACGAAGGGAGAAGCCGAAAGAAAGAAAAAACACATGACAATATTTGAGCCAAGCTGAAACAATGATGGAGACAGCTGTAGAGGAAGGATAAAACTGAGGTGGATGTTTACAATTTTATATGTTAAAATCTAGACTGAGCAGCTAGACATGATGCAGCCATCTTACTTTAGCCAGACTTGTAGCAACAGTCGCTCAGTGAAGAAAGATGTTTTCTTGTCAGAAAGAAACAGTTTTGATTGAAACTTAATTGTCCAGAAGAAATGAAGCAAATCTCAGAACTTTCAAAGCTAAATGATGTGGCATGACGCAATAAAGCTGCTCCCTCACATGAAAGACAAACATCTCTCCACTACATACAAACTTGGAGCACTAGTACATCTCTAAACTATAAAATCTAAATAAAACACTTTACCTTTATTCTGCTGGTGTGCAGACAGAGGTGAGTTCAGCAGCAAACGATACAATCTCACATTGGTAACAGTGAAACTGGCTTTATTTGTACAAACCAAGTTTAGAATTGGATTGAAATTACAATTAACCTAAAGGCTGATTTTTTTTATTATCATATTGAGAATATCAGTTATGAATTTCATGTGTAAAATAATTGTGCATAAACATAAAATTAAATAAAAAATGTACTTCCCTTAAAAAGAAAGCTATTGAGAGTAGAGTTCATGCCTAACTATGGTTCAAGTTTACCTGTGTAATTTGTTTATGTGTAACATTACCTGTTGTTGCTGTAACTGATGGGTATTTTCTTGTTGTGTAACTTTATTTATTACACATCTGAACTGCTTTTATCTCATTCTAAGAAATATTCAGTCACTAGTAGTCAGTCAGAAAATGATTCAAATCCTGACTTGCTGCCCTCTATTACGGTAATCAGTCCCAGTTCCTTGCCTCGCCCCTAAGCTGCTGTAAGCCAAAATATGATTTCACAGCAATTAGACAAACGTATCAGATAATTGTTATTATTGGAGATGTTTATGAAACTGTCTCTTTTTTATGTTTTATATTATATTTTAATCAGAATCAGTGCAAAGTGGCCAACCCTCAGTGGAGAGAGAGGTTCACCTTGAATCTGTTCGTCAGTGTTTCTCAAATCCTGGAGGTGGAGCTGTGGTCCAAAGAAGGACGAAGGACAGAGGAGTGCTTGGGGATGTGAGTCTCTGTAGAAGTATTCTCCAATCAAATGTGTACAGTGTTATTATGAACATTATATCAATAAAATAAAAACTAGTGAAGACTTTGGTCTGAATATGTGTACAAACAAATAGGCAGTTCTTTGAGTCTGTTTTAATATTAATCTAGCTGCCTTTAGCTGAGGAAAGGGCTCAACTGTTGGAACATTCAGCAAACCCCAATACTGAAATCCTACAAAACAAAAGGCACGTTCATCATTTTGACTTCCATTCTCTGCAGTGCAGTGAATGCATCATGTTCTGGAGTTCATAAATACAATGATGGGCATCCTGGATATTGTTTTCAGAGCTGGAGGTGTTTTGTACATTCTTGCTTCAAATCTGAATCCATATTTTCAAACCTGGAGGCCCAGACTGAGGAAGCAGGGTTGTATACTTGAGTTACTAAAGATGTCAAACCTTTGTAAATAAAAACACTGAAGCAAAAAAGGAGAAATAGTTATTTTATGCTCTCTTTGATAAAACCGGCAAAAAGAGGGAAAAAGAAAATGATTGCGATGGACTGCTGCATAAACATGTTGACAACCATCCAGTGTTTTCCCTACCATTATCCAAGGAGAGTGTCTCGCCTTGTCAACAGAACCAAGTGCCCCACCTACCAAATCCCCAACCCCACACTTCCAGTCCAGTAGCAGAGTTTAGCAGCTCAGCTCAGACTCCAAGCCACATGCAACACAAGCGTAGCATTCCGCTATATACCGGTACGCCCCACTTTTGTTTGGAAATGCCGGCACTAACGTAGCGCTACTATAGCGCACAATACAGATGTAACGCTCCACTTCTCGTCTACCCTGTCTTTCCCCCTACATCAGTAACTGCTACCACTACTGTAACACTACTACCGGTATGCTTCTCTCTCATACTCCACCCCCAGTCGACAAAAACCCAGTCGACAAAAACCCAGAAGAGACGAGCGCCCTCCCAAGACCAGTGACCTAGGGAAACATTGCTATCTATAGTTGGTCTACATTTCACAACTTTTTTCCCCTGTCATGGAGCAAAGTGGGGACTTGGAAATAGGGGTGCAAATCTCTCATTGTCTGGAGAATCAATTCGATTCCGATTTTTGGTGGCACGATTCGATTCAAAATCGATTTTTTGATTCAGAAACGATTTTTGATTCAGAAACTATTTTTCTATTAAAATGGTCATACATTTAGTTTCAGTTTTGTAACTGACAAGCTGAAAAGAATAAACAACAATGTAAACAAATGGATAATGTATTTAAAACAATAATTTTAGGTTCCTTATTGTATCAAATTGTTTGCATAGTTTGATATTTATACCAAAAATAGGAACAAATAATACAGGAATGCATTAAATTCTGTAACTTAAATAACTAGTATTAGGTTAGCTTTTTGCTCTGTTACTTATAGAAGATTATTGTTTGAATTGATTGTTTGAACTTGTTTTGTTTTTTAAAAAAGGGGCAGATAAAATGAGATTTCTTCTTTCTGCCACCTTTCATTTTATGTATTCTTTCATATACTATGAGATATGATTTTCTTTTCTTTATCTTTTGGGTTTTAATGTGAAAAAATAAAAAAGTAAAAAAATAAAATAAAAAAATCGATTTGGGGGCTTTTAGAATCGATTCTGAATTGCCAGGACTAAGAATCTAGATTCTTTTTAAAAAATCTATTTTTTTTCCTGCACCCCTACTTGGAAATACCCTCCATTCGTCTGTCTTGCAAGCTGGATGACTTGAACAAAAAAACGACGTACCAACTTCCATTTTGGTGTGTGGCCACATCTAGGCATGAGAAAGTTCACTACCGTCAATCCAAGATGGCCACCACCATTTTTATGTGTATATATATATGCAAACTGGCCACCCAGATCATTTGAGGAAACAATGCTTTTTAGTTCTTATATTAAGTATAGTTTCCTCAAATGATGGGGGGCCATTGGGGTGGTGGAAGATTAATCTATGTTGGTCAAAGCTACCATTGTGCCCCCTCTGGCTCCATCATTGTGTCTGGTGGTGGATAAAATTGTTGGCGCCTCTCACCAGGATCCATCACTCTGCACGTCAGACAAGAAAAATAAACTACCTGTGTCCTCATGCACAATGTTTCTCCTGCCCACATGAATATCTTGCACCAAAAACATTAAGGTTCACTTGCAGTCCATGTTCCATTCCAGTCCAGAAAAACACTCTTCTCGAAAACTACAAATCTTCACTATTGAAAACCCTCACCAGCGATGGTTGACATCAGCGTAATACTTGTTTAACACCTATAATCATACCTTTAACCTAAATCTAACGTCTACCTGAGAACTTTACGCTAAAAGAAAATCCTACGCTAAAAGAAAATCCTTTGCCCAATGGGACTGTCGTTTCTGTCTCCATGGAAACATGAATCTCTGTGGGTTAGTGTGCAGTCAGCCTAAAGTCCCTTCTGGATGTGATAAACATCAACAAACAAACATACATTAACTTAGTTTTCTTTTCATCTTTACCCCCTCTGCCTTTAAGTGTGTATAAATAAAGGTTTAGATCAAATTGTGGCTGCACATAATTACCATACACATATTTAAATATTGGGCAAGATAGGAAAAAATAATATAAATCGTAGAAAATGTATGTCATAAGGCGAGGGGTTTGAGTTTCAGAACAGTGACAAGTTTTCCAGCAAATTAATAAATAAATAAAAATCTAAACACTTTGGCATCCCTTTAAGATGTTTTACTAAAAAAACTGTGGACTTGAAATGAACTTGTCTTGACAAACTACTAAATCATTTGAATTTATACTTTCAAATAAATTTAAAGTAAATATAAATAATATGCTGAGCGTTTGTTTTTCTTTGTGTTCTTTTGTTGAGTTTGTTTTATATAATTTAAATTTGCAAATGTGTAGAAGTCTGAACCCATAAGGATGAAGCCTGTCAGAATCTTTGAATCATGAATAACTCATTTCAGCTCGTTCTGTTTTTTTATTTTTTTCTTGTGGATATTCTGCTCGCACTGAATAATAATAATAACCATGGCTTCATCCATTCCTCGTGCAGGTGTGAAGTGAACCTGTCTGAGATCCCTTTCAATACCAGGAATCTGTTCAAGTACCGGCTGGACCCGCTTAGAGGAAACTTGGTCTTCCTGGTGACACTGGCCACGTGCAGCAGTGTTTCCATCTCTGAACTCGGTGCTGCGCCACTCGATGACCATCGCGAGCACCAGAACCAGCTGGATAATTACGTCAGTATCTGCACTTGTTGTCTGGTTACATCACTTCACCTTCAAACAAGCACTTTCATTTCCTGCACCTTGCTAATATCAAACAGAACGTGTTTTTATTTATTTGTTTAGTTTTCTTTATCATGGACTCTAAACATTAATAGAAAATCTTCAACTCTTTTGGACTAGAAGAGATATTGTCTTTGGAGGTTGGTAAAGTCTCAGGGCAAGATAACAAGTCTCCTAAACAAACAGGAACTCAGGAGTAAATCATGAGCTTCAAGGAGACTTTCCTCATTGCAAATCCTTCATCAGCTTCTCTGTTGTGAGTTGAGGGACCTAAAGATGGCGGCACTTGCCTGTTCATGTGTTCAAGGCCTGAAACAGTCGTTGCTGAGACAGCAGTGTTGAGAAAATAAATGAACTTCATGGCATCTGGTTTTTAACGCTAAAAAAGCCATCATGTTGGAAACTCGGAGTGAGAAAATGAAAATTTGAAGATCCAACTTAGAGTTTAACTTCTAGCGATGAATCTTTAAAGAAGAAACCAGGTACAGCATGCAGCCAGGCAGTACACAGTTACACGGGACCCTCTGTTCTTGCTATTATAAATAGCAGTATTGCTACAAGTGTGGTCCCTGCTGCTTTTAAACATGCAGTAGTAAATCTGTTAATTAAAAAACCAGGACTTGAGTCTTCAGCTTGCTCAAACTTCAGACCAATCTCAAAGCTTCCCTTTTGTTCTAAAACCTTGGAGAAAATTGTTTTGATTTAACCAAACAAATTTTTTAATGAGAATGGAAGTTTTAACATTTTTCAGTCTGATTTTAAATTGTCACACAGCACCGAAACAGCCTTAGTAAGGCCCTGAGGCCCCTCAATAATCCAGGTAGAAAAATCTAAAAAAGCTAAGTCTGGTCCTCTGGACTATAGGCAGAAACACATACAGAACACCATGAACTTTGTGGATAAGGTGAGGGATGTCATCATGGAGACTGATGAAACAATGGTCTCTTTTGATGTCACATCACTCTTTACGTGCATTCCTGTTGATGAAGCAGTAGAGGTGGTCTGTTTAAGGTTAAAATCAGACACCACTCTGAACAGCAGGACCACACTTTCCACAGAACAACTGTGTCAACTCTTGAAACTGTGCCTGCAGTCAACCTACTTCACATATGGGGAGCAATATTATAGGCAGAAACATGGGTGTGCTATGGGGTCTCCAGTTTCTCCTATTGTTGCCAACCTGTACATGGAGGAGGTAGAAAAGAGAGCCTTGACGTCCTTTTCAGGGAGACCACCAAGTCATTGGTTCAGGTATGTTGACGACACCTGGGTTAAAATTAAATCTCAGGAAGTCCAACATTTTACTGAGCACATCAACTCTGTGGATAAATATATCAAGTTCACACGAGAAGATGTAAAAAATGGCAGGTTGGCTTTCTTGGACTGTGAGGTCTCAGTTTCTGATAGAGGATATTTGCAAACTGAGGTGTACCGCAAACCCACTCACACAGATCAGTATTTGCAGTTTGACTCCCATCACCCTTTGGAGCACAAGTTGGGAGTCATCAGGACTCTGTATCACAGAGCAGACAGCGTCCCCACTTAAGGGCGAGGCAGACCTCTGCGTTGTTGCCAGCGCCGCTCGACGCGCGCGTGCTGCGCGCAGGCTGTTCACAGCAGAGCTCTGCTTGAGCAGCTGTGCGCGGAGCGTTTACCTACAGGACAAACTGAGGTCGCTGATTGGTCATTTGCTGACACGCCTACTGAAATGATTGACAGGTCTGAGTGGTGAGAAAAGCCACAGGCTGCGCAGCGTTTTTCTGTGTTTATATGTTAATAAAAAGTTAAAATAAATAAAATAAAAACAGGGAACGCTGCTCCTGCAGCCCACAGCCCACCAGGAAATATTTAGAAGCTGGCGTATCCACGTTGGACATGAGTTTAGTTCACTTGTGACAAGTTCATTCATTCCTCCTCATCGGAGGAGGAAGTGAATGGTGACCGCTTCAAGCGATCACTTGACTTTTGGCAAAAAAACAGGAGAAAAGTCCGATCAGCGATGAAGAAGGGATATTTAAAGGAGAAATGTAATCAAATCTGAAAAAATCGATATAACAAGAATTTCATATAGTAAACAACACACATAAACATACTTAGTATGCTTTTTTCAAGTCAGTAGCTTAAAGAAATAGTTTTTTACATTTTTCCTGCTACATGCTAGCCTGGCCCTCGCCTTCCTGCACAGCTCCGCTCAATTCTCATTTCCCTTCACTGCTGGGTCTGGGACTTCTCCCATCCACAAGGATATCTCCGGTAGATTTTTGACCGGACCAATCAGAGAGCAGAAGGCGGAGTTTTGAACGACGTCGACTGACGTCGTCATTCAAAATGGCTGCCGCCACGAAGGAATTTTCAATAAAACAAGGTAAAAAAACTATTATTTCTCTGCTGAGAAAAATATATTTCTTAGCTGACGTTATATCAGAAGTGTTCCTGAGCAATCAGAGAGCAGAAGGCGGAGTTTTGAACGATGTCGACTGACGTCGTCATTCAAAATGGCTGCCGCCACGAAGGAATTTTCAATAAAACAAGGTAAAAAACTATTATTTCTCTGCTGATAAAAAATATATTTCTTAGCTGACGTTATATCAGAAGTGTTCCTGAGCTTAACAGTTCCTAAATCAATTCACGAAATGGTCAAATCTGCTGGATTTAAATAGTTTCGGTTTGACATTTTCCAAACAGCCTCGGGTGCGCTACGAAAATAAATGATAAAAAATCGAATTTTATCTCAAATGTTTCATCTAGGCCAACAGTCAGTAAATTAGAGCCATATAATTACACACTGGTAGCATAAAAAATATCCACCGAGTGGTTTCTGAGCTATTTATCTGAATAGCCTGGCCCTCGCCAGGCTAAACTAACAAAACTCTGCCTTCTGTTCTCTGATTGGTCCATTCAAAAATCTCCAGGAGAAATTGTTTTCAATGGGAGGAATGCCAGACCCTAGTCCAAAGCGAAGTGAAGGACAAGGGTCTGGTTTCAACCAGGCTAGCTACATGCCGAAGTGCAGTGATTTCTGTAGTAATTTTCTGGACGCACTTTTATGACGCAATTAAGACCTTTGCTATCTTACAATAACACTGAAGCTATAAATCCATCATTACTGTCCTCTTGTCTGTCATTTAAAATGGAAGCAGAAGACTTTTTTGAATCTGAAGGATATCACTTTAGTTTGTCAAAAACAGTTTGGTGATTTAGTGCATTAATGGGCATTTCTATCCTGGAAATACGAATAGCCGTGCGTTAGCCGCCGCATGCTAACGTTAGCATGCTAGCGCCGTATGCTAACGTGGAAGTGGGGGTGTTGAAAATGTCCTGAAACAGTTACCAATGTCTTGTTAAGCTCTGTCTTCCCCAGAACATAGTAGGATCTAAAATGATTTTTAAAGATGAAGGAGCAAGTTGAAACATGCTGTCTCCCTCCTTGCTAGCAGGCTCCATTGGGAGCTGCCTGGCTAACTAACTACGGTGGCCCTACACGGCCAAAATTCTACAGCGGCCGAATGCACAGGAGCGGTAAAAATACAATATAAAATTTTAAAAAAGTTTTAAAATCGATTTTGGGGCTTTTAGAATCGATTCTGAATCGCCAGGACTAAGAATCTTGATTCTTTAAAAAATAGATTTTTTTTGCTGCATCCCTAATTGCTACACACTGAAACCTTTTTGTCCACAACTAGATACACACACTAATATTACTGTATGAGGGACGACCGTGGCACTGCCTACGTCATATTCAGGGGACGGAGAGCAGGCAGGGGGAGGGGGGTCAAAAACACCAGATGAGAATTTTTTCACTTTGCAAAGTCTAAATTTGAGTTAGGATGACATTTTTGACTTGTGAAAATTTCTCAACAAGCTTATTTTATGCTTTTCATTAGACTACTATTAGCTTAAAAACACTTTTCATTTCTCCTTTAATACATTTGTGTCTCATACAAAACAGTCCGCCACCGGGCAGTTTATTCTGAGACAACGCGCGCGTGAGCGGTCGTAAAATTTGAGCTTGGCGCGTTCACGCGCGCGTTCAAAGGCTTGTCCCGCTGCGCTCACACGGCGTGGCACGGCGCTCGTACCGACGCGGAGCTATGCCTCGCCCTTTACTCAGGAGCCAGGCAGAAGGAGAAATCACACACAAAACAGGCTCTAGAGAAATGTGGATATCCTAACTGGGCCTTCCTGAAAGCAGAGAAGAAACCCAAACAGGACTCCAGCCAGCCATCAGGTGAAAAGAAGGAACCCAGACCCAGACCAGTGGTCATTCCGTATGTTGCGGGAGTTTCAGAGACATTGAGACGTTTATTTTCTAAACACAACGTCCCAGTGGCTTTTAAACCCCAAAATACATTACGGCAAAGACTGGTTCATCCCAAAGATCCAGTCCCCCGGCACAAACAGAGTAATATTGTGTATGCTGTTCAGTGTCAGGAGGGCTGTGATCAGTCTTATATCGGGGAAACTAAACAGCCACTGGCCAAAAGGATGGCCCAGCACAGAAGATCAACATCATCAGGTCAGGACTCTGCGGTCTACACTCATCTCCAGGCCAGCGGTCACTCTTTCAGGGATGAAGATGTTCACATCCTTGATAGAGAGGAACGATGGTTTGAGAGAGGAGTAAAGGAGGCCATCTTTGTGAAAAGAAACCGTCCATCATTAAACAGAGGTGGAGGCCTCCGGGTTCAACTGTCCCCCTCTTACAATGCTGTTATTGCTAGTATCACTCAGCCCTCTGTGAATAGCAAACAACCATCAGGGTGCTAACGATCCATCGTTAGGCTGATGGTCCTCCTTGATCATGTGAGCAGCTGGTTTCAGCTGTCATCAGCAAACTGGTTGATCCACTGTGAGAGGGTGCTATTTATAAGACTGAGCTGAATACAGCAGCATCTCAGACTGAGGAAGTCTTTCGGACGAAAGACGAAACGTTTCTTCAATTTTTTTGCTTTGTTTTGTTTTGTTTTTTGAATGTCCAGAGGACCAGACTTAGCTTTTTTAGAGCCTTAGTAAGGGTTTGTAACAACTTTCTTTTATCAGTTTGTGATGCCTGTTCTCCTGGACCTTACTTTTGATACTGGTGACCACAGTACAGTATCCTTTTATCACAGTTAGAACACTGGGTTGGTTTACAGGTGCAGCATTAGATTGGTATTGTGATCTCTATCTGAGTGACAGGAGATTTTGTGTTAAGATTGATAATAGTGTATCTGCTTCAGTGCCTCTTTCCTGCAGAGTCCCGCAGGGCTCGATTTTCAGACCCCTTCTGTTTTCACTCATCTGTTCCCTTTGAGATCTATCCTGAGGAAACATGGTATTTCATTTCATTGTTATGCTGATGATTGTTAGATTTATCTGTGCTTAAAACCTAACAGTTCTTGCTCTATTCATCCTCTGTTAAAATGTCTCGATGAAATCAAGAGATGGATGGCTTCAAATGTTTTTTAAGTTCCAAAAGCAAATTTGAAGCTCAGAGTTGATTGGGCTTTTTCAGTCATGGGCCCTAAACTGTGGAACAATCTGCCCCCCAACATTAGGCAGACCACTTCACTTCCTGGTTTTTAATCTATGCTCAAAACTCATGGCTTTTAACACTGTGATTTGATATAGTATTTTGTTGTCTTTTTTCTCTTTTTTTTAAGGCTCTTAATTAATTTTCGGTACTATCATTATTTTTATTTTTATTGCTTTCCATTAAATTACTCCCACTGATTTTTATTGTTTAGCACTTTGGTAACAGCTGCTGTTTTACATGTACTGTACTTTATAAATAAAGTTGACTTGACTCGAGTTACAGATGGAGGGCTGTAAATACTGTTTTGGAGAAAGCACCTTATAACAATTTGCCCTAAACATTGTTATGAAAAGCTTTCAGATAAAGTACTGCAGTAGTTTTCACATGTTAGATTTGTGCAGCAGGCAGGGCAGACTTCATGTCAGGAAAATATTAATTCACATGCAGTAACTTGAATCTGAGACGGAAAGCGCTCATTTGGATTTCCTGACAGGTTTGTGCAGCGCAAGCACATTATGAAGAGGGGACAACTTTCTAAACCTGATGCCTCTTCATCAAACTCAGCTTCAATAAATGTCTTTACTCTTCAGACCAAAACTTCTTCTGATTCAGTTTATCACCAAAACAAGAGTAATTGTGTTTTCCATTTTCATTTTTAGAAAACCATCCAGATGCCTTCGTAAACTCATAAAAATGACCAATTCTTGTGTGAGTTTTGGTAAAGTATGTGTTCTCTTTAGTGTCTTTCATAGCTCACCCTTGGTGCTTCTTGTCTCATTAGAGTCTTAAAAGGTCCCTGAAGAACATCAGTGATGTTGGTTTCCTTCAAGTCAAAATTTTTAAGGCTACAGATCTGATGGCTGCTGATATTAACGGTATTCACAGATTATGCTTTGAATCTTTTTTTTTTAATACAAATGGTCACTTGGGCTCTTTGTTTAAAGCATTGTGTTCTGCAGGTAAAAGTGATCCTTTCTGCTTGTTGGAGCTGGGCAACGACAGACTGCACACCCACACGATCTACAAGAGCCTGAACCCAGAGTGGCACCAGGCTTTTACATTGTTAGTTTCTCTTTCCTTCTGCCATCAATGCTCAGCATCATTATGTTAATGTTGTACTGTGGGTTGGTTTTGTCAGCGCCTGACTTCCTTGTTTCCTCTGCAGCCCTGTCAAAGACATTCATGATGTTCTGATGGTGACCATCTTTGATGAGGATGGAGACAAGGCGCCAGACTTTCTGGGGAAAGTTGCCATCCCCCTGCTCTCGGTACACCTACTAACACCGACAATACACTCGTCTATTTACACTCTGTGGCTAAATTAAAGTGAAGAGGGTGGTAACACCTCAGCGGGCTGAGGACTCTCTCAGATGTAATCCGGCGTGACTGATGGTCAGGTTCACGTCTCAGTTCATCACCTGATGCCCTCTCTGTCCTGCAGATCCGCGGAGGACAACAGGCTGTCTACCCTCTGAAGAAGCAGGACCTGGGTAGGCTGTCCAAGGGGAGCATCACTCTGGAGCTGGAGGTTATTTTTAACCCTGTAAGTAAAGGTTCAGCTGCCGGGAGGACACGAGGAGGTCACGCGCCGTTCTGACACTTTGTGGCGTTCTTGCTTTTCACAGGTCAAAGCAAGTATCAGAACTTTCAACCCAAAAGAGAGAGCGTTCATGGAGGATAACCCCAAATTTTCCAAAAAGGTTCGACACAACTTCAAAAACATTTTAAGATTTGAATGCACACACCATGTTCACATTTTGTGCAGTCGAGGACGCTGGACTTGAAACTGGACTGAAGCCAAAATAACAAGTCGGTGTTTTGTTCTGTCGAGCTAAAAATATTTTGTTTTGTTAACCATTTTAGCTTTTAATCAACAATACCAGACATTCTCTATTACCAGCTTTAAAGCTGTAAACACCTGCAGCTTTCTGTGCTTAATAACAAACATCTCTCAGAAAAATACATTTAGATGAATTATGGAAGCTGCTGACGGTAAAAACAATTTTTATAACCGTTTTTACTTATTATAAACAAAACAAAAGGATAAAGAAAAAGTTTTTCCATACCAATGATAGGAAAAACATTAGCTTTAAGAATTTTGTACTTAATGTTCAAAATAATCGAGCTTCAAACAAAAACATGAATGGGAAGAAACTGATTTTATCCATGTCGGTGTGTTTTACCCCAGCATAAAGTGGACGTTTGCCTGAATTAACTGAACTAAGCTTTAATTGAGCCCGACTGTGAGTGAATTCTTGCTCACTGTTCTGCTACATTAGTTTGATATACGGGGTGCCTGACTGTCTGTACTTCCCACAAAGACTCATTGTTGTCAGACAATAACTAACTCCTAAATTGGCTAACAGACTGAGTTGGTAACATGCAGGTTTTCCGTCTGTTTAAATGCTGGAGGTCTTGTTTGACGAAAATCAGTTCAGACTGCTGACATTGTTTTTGCTTCCTGATCACAATGACTCGTGCCAAATGCAGCCTTTCTTGTTGTTTCTTCATGTTTCCTACAGGTATTAGCCAAATATTTCACAACACCCACTCTTGTTTTAAGAATGACTTACTGTAACCAAACTCCGTACACGTCCAGCAGTTTATCTTTTTTTTTGTTTTTTGTTGCACATCATCTGTATTTCAGGCTCTGGCCAGGAACGTGACGCGTGTCAGAGCGGTGTACGGAGCCATCATGTCGACGCTGCAGTACATCAAAAGCTGCTTCCAGTGGGAGAGCGTTCAGAGGAGCCTGCTAGCCTTCCTGGTGAAGTGCTTTAACTGCTTATCAACACACTATCTGCATTTCCCTCTTGTTTTTCTCCAGGGCTGCAGAAGAGGACTGCAGTCTGGCCAACCCCTACTTGAACTCTCCCGGAGAGAATCTTAATCAATGCAGCGCTGGGCTCAGCACAAACACAGGCTTGGTCCGGGTTCTTGGATGGAGTGGATGATTCTAGTGTTGCATGGCTCCTGGGTGTGGAGTTAAGCCTCAGCTGGAGAGAGTGGCGTCCCAGTGGAGATGAGATGGCCTATTTTTGTTCAACTTCCCTGACAACTCATTAACCCTCTGTCCAGTTTGTGCTCGGTTTGATTTGGACCATTATTCAGACAGAATTTCAATTAAAAAGCTCGTCTGCGACGAGGCTGTATCTCGTGCAACACAAGATTGGGACAGAAACATCAAAGCAGTCGTTCAACCCTAGACTTTAAGCAGCAAAGTGAAGGTGGCTCAAATGTTTTTGTTATTACTCCGACTGATCTGACTCGATGAAAATAGCATAAAGCAAGTTTTTTTATTAACTATTCAGGCAGTCAAGGTCATAGAAAGTTCTTTCTGCCTTTACAGGTCTCATCCTGTAGATGGCGCTGAGGTTTTGCTGTCTGCTGCAGGATTTTGCTTCAAGGCTCATAAAGAGACACTTTTTTTTCTGGCCCAGTTTACTGTGAAAAACTGTGGTTGCATTGGAGCTGTTATCTGATTTGAGCCGTACATTTAGTTTTACAATAACATAAACTGCTTCAACCAGGAAGAGATCAGAGGTCAGCATGAGCTTTAATATGCAACATCTTTCTAGGGAAATGTTTAAGCCGTGTTTAAACGCGATATTCGTTTTTATAAT
Source organism: Garcialebias charrua (assembly GCA_038048925.1). Taxonomy (NCBI): domain Eukaryota; kingdom Metazoa; phylum Chordata; class Actinopteri; order Cyprinodontiformes; family Rivulidae; genus Garcialebias; species Garcialebias charrua. The sequence continues at coordinate 19,101 of JBBPBX010052547.1, forward strand.
TATTCTATATTTCTGAATAGTGCACTTTCCTCTCCTGCATGCCACAAACAGGATGAGCCATTGATGCTTTACCTAAGCGCACTAAAGCAGAAATTGTACAAGCAAGAGCAGGCTCGCAGCGTACAGTACGCTCATCCGATGAGTGCAGCTCAGCGTTTGAAAGACAGTACCATCTGTACTCGTGTTTTCACACTATGCCCGCTGCCTTTTCAAGCCTCGGTGAGAAAGAGGGAAAAAATGGCTGCTTAATACCACCACACAGACGTAATGAATCGAAGCTTCACTTTCTTTTGACAGGATACAGTGACGAGCCACCTGCACCATCTGCCGGTTGTCACACAAAGAGTCGATACAGTGGGCTGTGAATCTGCCTTCGTCGGTTTCACAAAAGTCTGTGAAATTCCTCAAATCTGGCAGTTTTAGTCGTCTCCTGACTGCTAAACTAAATCAGATTATTCATAAATTATCTGCAGCTTACTTTTTTTGCTTCTATAATTTAATAAGAATCAAAAGAAAGCTGCAGTTTTATTTCCATGGTGCGCCTCCTGACTTCTCCGGTTTTACTTTTTCCATAACCTAATCCACCCAAGTTTAGGTACAGGAGTTATATATTCACTAGAAATTCACACCGGCATAGAAACATTTTCCTAAATGTGGCTCCCTGTGAAGCTCGCACTGATATGTCTCTTCTGAAACTGTCATCTTTCTCTAACAAGAACCTGTGCGTAATTTACCACCGTACGCTCCTTTTTCTTTGCCTGATCTCTGAATAAATGAAGCAAAAGAAAAATCTACTCAAAATAAGAAAATGTGGTGCAAAACAAGTAACGATTAATGCAAACATCAGCATAAATGTTGACACTTCATCTAAAACTGGATATTCTGCCCTCCTTTAATTCTCTGCAAAGCATTCAATACAAACTAATGAGATGGATGGAGTCGTAGGAGTTTCAGGAACAACTAAAATTTAAAACAAACTAGAAAAATTACATTTCCTGCAAAAATGCAGAATGCTTATTGCAGAAGAATTTGTAGAAAAACAGCTGAAATTAGCTACCATAATTAAACATGCTGGAATGTAGCTGAAATGGGAGAGTAAGCCTAAATTAGCAGAAGAAAGCAGCAAAACACATATTTTCTTAATTAGGTTTAAATAAGCAGAAATTAGCAAGAAAAAAAAACAAGGAAATTAGCTAAAGATGCTGAAATTAGCTAAATATTACTGAAAACTAGCTGACAAGGCAAAGAAGCTTAAACTACCAGAAGAAAGTAGAAAGAGCTGAAATGAGATAACAAATGTGGACTTTGCTGAAAAAAGCTAAAATTAGAATAAAAACTGGTACAGGTAAATATTAGTTGAAATAGCAGCATAAGCTGAAAGGAGCATAAAAAGCTGCTATTAGCAACAACAAAAAAGTTAGAAGAAGCACAACAATGTTGTAGTTAGCAGAAAGAGTCTGAACGCAGCACAAAACAGCTGACTAAACAGCTGAAAGTAGCTGAAAAAATGTTTGAATCTGCAGAAGGAAGCTGAAAGGAGCAGTAAAAGGTTGTAAACAAATCCAAAGATATGAAGGATGTAAAATGAGCTCAATTCATTTTCTATGAGAAGAAAAATGGCAGAAAGGGCTAAATATTTCAAAAAGCTAAAGTTGCACCAATAACAAAATTCATAGCACCCTTCTGCTGAACGAGCTGAACGTTTTTATAAATGATTTGTTGAAATGGCACAAAAATTGCGGAATGAGAAAGATGCTGAAAAACAGATCCCAATAGTGTGAATGCTTCATAAACATTCACACTATGATGTATATAAATTGATTTAAGACCACCCTGGATGAGAGATTTAGCTGTTGGGAGCAGTTAAATGTTTGGGATATCTCTCTGAGGAGTTGGACAGGAGAACCAAGTTGAAAATGGAAGGAAAGGTAATATCTATATTATATATATATATAACCTTGAAAAGTGACTAAATTGAGAGTGAAATTAAGTAAACGATAACCAAAACAAATATTTGAATATGTATAAAAATATAAAATTCTTGATTGTTTACATTTTTTAAACATTTCAACTATTTTCGCTTCATTTTACCCCTTCTTAGTTTCATCTTTATATCCTCTCGTCCGTGGTGTTGTTTTTTTTTTTGTCACTGGTCTCCTCGTAGAGTTTGAAAGAGCAAATTTTAAATTCTAAAAGATAAAAGAGTTGGAGACATTTTAAATGCGTTAGGCTTTGTTTGTTCCTCTCTTTGGATTTTGGATAAACCACGTTATATTTGTTGCTCCTTTTAGACTGAGATTGATCAATGTTCCTTTTTAGAGTCTAAGCATAAATCTGTGAAGTCCAGCCCCGCTTGGTGTTGAACTCTGATTTCTGAGACCTTCCCTCCAGTGTTCCTGTGGTTGATCGTGATGCTTTCTGCTAATCTCTCCTCCTTCACTTCTGCATAGCCTTTGTTCCTCTTTTGGTTCTCTGGGATCTGGATCTTAAATCAAATCACTGCTTTGCTGCTGAAGCTTGTGTAATGCCTCTCAGGTTGAAGTGGGCTACAATTATCACAACCTTTACAGACTGAGTATACATTTCCACTAAAGCGTGACTCCGTGTTTCCCAGCGGCCCTCCATCGCAGGCGTTACAGAGTCCTCACTAATAAACCAGAACCCTGCCAGCAAGAAGCTGGTTCCAGGCTCTGATTTGGCTTGTGATAACACGGACAAGAGAGCGCTCGGCTGTTTGCACATTAAAGTTGACTGTGGAGGCGGCTGTGGGCAGTCTGATCTGATATATTTTATGTCGGCTGGTGCCTCAGAGGAGGGTGATGCCTTTTCCAGATGTTCACCTCTGTTTTTACTAGCTTATTACGGTAAACAAAAAATCTGTAAACCTCTACCAAAACATTTTGGCTTACTTCCACTTTGGCTCAGGCTTTTTCCCTCTGAAAATATTAGTTTGTAGTTTGCCTCAGGTAGGGATTTGAAATATTACGGATCATATTCAGTTTTACCATATTCAAGTGGAATCTGCATTTTGTGACATTTCAATTTAACCTTTATTTGTACAGCTTAGTCTCATTGAGTCACGGACTCATTAACAAGAGAGGCATGTTTTAAATGAATACAGATGAGGTACAGACAACAAGCATTCATATAAAAGCATATAAAATGAAAAGTAAAAAGTGATATAAAAATGAATAAAAACATGCTACATTCGGTGTAATATACCACAAACGGGAACATGTCTGTGTTGATTTTTGCATTGAATTGAGCAGTTGGGTACAATCCCTTAGAGAGGTCAAGGTCGAGAGCTTCATAGCTTTTTGTAAGGTGTTCCAGGAAACAGGAGCAGAGTAAGAGAAGGCCCTTTTGCCAAATTCGATCCGCACTGAGGGAGCACTGCAGGTAATTATGTCTTGCTGCCTTCATATATGAAGGCAGCAGACCAAGGAGGGATTTAAAGATGAAACTGTACCAGTGTGAGAGTCTGCATAAAGTTAATGATTTCCAGTTAACCAGTGAATACAGGGTGCAGTGATGGGTACAGTAGTTACAGCCAGTTATGAATCTTAGTGCACCTTGATAGACAGAATCCAACATTTGCAGGTGCGTTCATGTAAATAATGTCACCGTAGTCAACGGAGGGAAGGAAAGTTGCAGTTACAAGGTCTTTCCTAGCATTCAGAGCTAGACAGGATCTATTTCTGAAAATAAGCCCAATTTTACTTTTAATTTTTTTAACCAAGTTTTTGACGTGAGACTTAAAAGAGAGATGTACATCGACCAAGATTCCCTAGTATTTTTAGATAGATAGATAGATAGATAGATATATACTTTATTGTCCCCAAGGGGAAATTTGTCTTGGACATCGTACGCTAAACAACACTTCTACCAACAATACAGTCACATGAACACAATACAAATTTAAAAGCATATAAAATAAAAACCTATTGCTCAGTTAAAAACACATTGCTTTTAAAAACACACATTGCTCAACAAGACAATTCAATGCTCAAAAAAAACACATATTGCACATTCCCACATACATCCAGTAGTAAATGAAACAACAATCAGACCAGAGCATCAGCTCTGGTCTGATTGTTGTTTTTCAATTTTTAAGAATCAATAAACTCAATAGGAACACCATTCATAGATAAGACAAGGAAGGACTGCTGGTACCAACTTCCTGTTTGAAAACAACATCCCTGTGGTTTTATCAGCATTAAGCATTGAGATTAAACATATCTGACTGGATGATGTCTAGTGCAGACTGTAAAAGCTGGAAAACCTTAGCAACTGTTTTAGCTCGACAATAAACAACTATGTCATCAGCATAGAAATGTAAGTGCATCACATGATCTGACCTACATATGTCGATTGTAAAGAGGGTGGGACCTAAGACTGAGCCTTGCGGTACACCATTGTTAACGGTTTGATAACTGGAAGAAGTACTGTACTATTATGTTGAACTCATTGCCTCTGATCTGAGAGATCAATAGAAAACCAATCGATAGTGTGATCTGAGAAACCAGTTTCTGAGAGCTTATGGCACAAGATGTCATGGTCCACAGTGTCAAAAGCTTTAGACAGGTCTAAATAAGGTATTTTGGGTGGTAAATGGACACACAGCTTCTTCATGTCAATCAAAGTGTTTAGGTTAACACACAAGATGCGAAAAAGCTCTTGGACCTGTGCGGCTCGTGTCGGTCCATATGAAGGAGTGGAGGCACATTTAGTAATGTCAGGGTTCTCCTTGTCAGCCTGACCAGCGCAGATAACATCAGCTATTCGCTGGCAGGGCTTCGAGAAGGGACCTGCAGAACCCCCTCCCCACCCGCCCTCCTTGTATGTAATACTAACGTGTGACTTCTGCCTGCAGGTTTTTGTCATGACCGTGTGGCACTGGGAGTTTTACATGCTGCCGTCCTTCCTGGTTCTGCTCATCACGTGGAACTACTTCCAGATCCGATCTGGACGGGTCAGTCAGGTCGTGGTGAGTCCAGAGCAGCTTCTCCGTCCTCCGCCTGCCACCTCCTGAACACTTCTCTGCACTTAATTATTGTAAAAACATATATATA
>JBBPBX010052548.1:0-24171 GCA_038048925.1 Garcialebias charrua
GCAAGGACACGTATTGCCTGTGGATTGCCATACACTACTACACCACAGTGTAACACCACAGAGCCTAAATGTGGCGGGCAGTACATGTACTGTGACCTAGAGAAGGGGATCTGTCGTTATTTACGTCAGCAATGATGTGCAGATTACTGTAAACATTGATGGTGTCCCACTTTTCAAAAGTAGTGGTGTCCAATTCTGGCCAATACTAGTGAAGTGTGGTAATTGGCCAAATAAGATGAGTGCCACAAAAACCAAACAGGCAATGAGGGATAAAATTAACCCTGGGGGTGACTGGATGACATCCCATTAATAAAGATAAAAAGTACTGTACTTCTGGTAAGTTTTGATACATTTAAAATGAAATGTATATCTTAATCCAAATATTGTTGAAATGTGTTTTTTTCTCTCTCCTCACTTAAGCCAAACGTTGTGAGTGTGAGAATTACAACCTGACTAGTCAGGCAGAGCAGGATGAGGAGGACCTGGACATGGTGACTAAATCCAAAAGGAGTCGCACTTAAAAAGTAGCTCCGGAGGTTTTTTTAAGCGGTATGTTTGTCATTCTCAAGTGATTTATACATATGTAATCTGCTGACAAAAATTGGGCCTAAAACTTTTTTCACATCAATGTTTGTGAACTTTTTTTGCAGGATTAACATCTTCTGATGAAGAAGAGCGTGTCAGAGGTAATGTAGATTTTTTAATTCCGCTTTCAAAAGTAATGACCTTTTTAGTAAGCCCTTTTATTAAAAATGGGCATGCTTATTTTTCTTTAAATCACCTGTGTAGGTGTCCAGCTGCCAAACTATGCAACGCCTCCACAGAACTACTGAACAAAGCTAGTGAGTACTTACGAGGTCACTTTTTGAGTTTGTTTTTTATTTTTATTTTTTATTGCTCCACCCATCCATTCCTTTAGAGCTGACCAAGAGGGTATCTGTCCGCCCTCTAAAATACCAACACAATTCTGACTGCTCGGATACAGATGAGACTCAGATTCTGACTCAAGCCAAGGTGACATCAATTTTCTTTTGTCTATTTAGAGTTCGGTATCATACAAATATACTGACAGTTCTCTCTTTATCATTGCGTACACAGAAGCCAAAAGCTCTCACTGGGAAGGACCCTGCAGAGGAATTCCTCGCCATGTACAGTGATACTCCGCCTTCAGACCTTCAACATGAGGAAAGTCAGACAGTGATTGAATTAAAGCGGCAGATCCAGGAACTGAAAGACGAGAATGCTAAACTGAGGGAGTTGGTTTTTCAAGGTATCACTTCACTCATTTAACAATTACACAGTCAATAAAATTCAAATAATTTAATCTGTTTTTACAAAACTGAACTTTGTAATAAAGAACAATTTTTTTTATCTAATTGGTACAGATCTGCCTGAACTCCTAAAGTCTATGAAGACTGTAATTAATCTAGCTGAACATCCTAAGAGGTACAGTTCAGAACTGAACACACCACAACTGCCACCTCAAAGTTCTCTGCAGTCCAGGCCTGGTCCATCATCTGCAGATTCACTGCCGTTCCTCTCCAGACCTACACCCTCAAGCTCCCCATGTGAGTCGGTCATTCCATCAACAAGGGATACCCTGTCATCTAAGGTGATTGGTTAATAAAGAATGAATAAAAACATTCATCACTATACAGTATCCTAAATGCACCTTTTGCATGTCTCCATTAAACAGGTGGAGATCCATCCTGGGACTGGAGTGACGGTCGAGAAACTGGCTTGGGCCTATGCTACCAATGCAAACTCGGCTACAGTTTTTGTGAGGCATCTGCTCACAGCAGTCTTTCCTGCGGAGACTCTGCTGGTCAGCAATCTTCGAGGGGGGAAACGAGGCCGAGGAGATGCTCGTCTACCTCTGGACAAAAAAACTGGATGCTATCTACAGTAAGTTTTCAGACTTTTATTGTGTCAGTGTGACTACAGTACACATTAACAGTTTGGTGTACTGTGTCTGGTTCATTAAGGCCCAGGTATAGCTCTGCTTTCGGCCGAATGCCGCTCCCTTCGCACGCGTTAAATGGCACAGCTCTGCGTTTTTTCTCGCGTTCATTCTCGCGTTTTCACTCCAAATTCTTGACATAATTTGAGAAGCCACAGCGCAGAAACGTTCGCTGATTGATCATTTGCTGACACGCTTACCGAATTGATTGACAGGTCGGGGGAGAAAAAAAAGGTGAGCCGGCTGCTTTAGCGCAGCGGTGTTTCTTGTTTATCCACAATATTCTTGGGGGTGTCACTGTAGAAGCGATAATGTGTCGTACTTCCGTTTGACCCCGGAAGTAGAATTTTTGCATTGGCTCCTCGTTGTTTGCTTGCTAATCTGCGCGCATCGTACAAGTTCTGTTAAAGTTCTGTTTTCTGTTATTTTGAGCTAATATTGTCACAAAGATGTCTTGAGGAGCTCGGGTACCTGTTGCGCTGTTCGTGGCTGTAAGAATAATCAGACGAAGCTGAATTTGTGGCTGCAACTAGTGTGTGTTGAACATGCTCCGATAAGAAAAACCCGCATCCTTCTTTGTGGCTGGACTACGAGAAACCACCTGAAAAAAGTCACTGTATCCTCCAGAGGATCGAGAACACCAGGTATGATTTAAGAGACAGCTTTTAGTGTTATGATTTTATGTAGTCAGTAATTAAATTATACTAATATTTTCGTTCATAACTGGCAAATAAACACACGCACCTATATATGTATGCTGTGTGTGCGTTTATTTATACATATCTCTATATATCTATATACAGGTAGTCCCCGACTTACGAGCGCTCTGACTTACGAGGTCCCGGACTTAAGAGCATGCATCTCATAAAAAAAAAAAAAAAAAAAAATTTTTTTTTTTTTTTTTTTTTTTTTTTTTTATAAATGAATACATGTACAGTACTGGACAGTCACCAAGCACTTAGCCTATCCTAACACAGTTTTTAAAGATGAAGGAATAAGTTGAATTGTCTCCCTTTCACATAAAGGGAGCAAGCTCCCTATGGAGCCTGCAGGGAGGAGGGAGACAATTCAACTGACTCCTTCATCTTTAAAAACTGTGTTAGGATAGGCTAAGTGCTTGGTGACTGTACAGTACTGTACATTTATCTATTTATAAATAAAAAACAATAAAAAAATAAAAATACTGTATATACTGTATATTTTTAATAAATAGATAAATGTACAGTACTGTACAGTCACCAAGCACTTAGCCTATCCTAACACAGTTTTTAAAGATGAAGGAGTCAGTTGAATTGTCTCCCTCCTCCCTGCATGCTCCATAGGGAGCTTGCTCCCTTTATGTGAAAGGGAGACAATTCAACTTATTCCTTCATCTTTAAAAACTGTGTTAGGATAGGCTAAGTGCTTGGTGACTGTCCAGTACTGTACATGTATTCATTTATAAAAATTAAAAAAAAAAAGTAAAAAAAAAAAATATTTTTTTTTTTTACTATGTGATCCTACTTACGAATTTTTGACTTACGAGCGCCCCCTAGTGACGGAACTCGCTCGTAAGTCGGGGACTACCTGTATATATATATATAATATAGGTGTGTGTGTGTTTATATATATATATATAATATAGGTGTGTGTGTGTGTGTGTTCATAAATGAACCCTAATGTTTGTATAATGTACTCTTACTTTCAGATGGGCTTGATGAGAGTGTGGAGCTGCTCAACACCACCAGTCACATGCAGCATGACTGTTGGAATGTGGATTGACATAATGTCAGAACAAACCAACAACCTTATTCTATGGTTGCCCCGTGAAACAATTAAAGCAACATGTTTTGCAGAAAGCTAAAAACTTGGACTCCAGAAGTGAATCATACATGCAAATAACACTGTGAAATATTTATTGGCTGTTTCTCCCTCTGGAATAATCATGTTTATTTCAGATGCTTATGGTGGTAAATGCAGTGACAGGTATATAACACAGAACTCTGGGTTTCTGGACTATCTGCGTGCTGGAGATGAGGTGATGGGTGATCGTGGTTTCACAGTGAGGGACCTGCTGCAAGAGTGTGGTGTGTCAATGTAATCATTCCAGCATTCACACGCAAAGGATGCCAGCTTATTTCAAGTGAGAAGTGAGAAGACATTAAATGTAAACATTTTTCTCAAACATGTACAGTACTGGTGTACTTGCTGTAAACGTAACACAACTCTTAACATGTTTTTTAAAGGATGCAATGTTAACTATATTACATTAGAAAAGTATTTGCTAAAATGATTCATTTGTTATGTACAATAGTTGACTGTTAACCTTCTTACAAGGTTAGTTTTTTGTGTGCACTATATCAGTTAATTTTGGATTAAACTACTGTTTCTATCTAAATGTCACTTTTGTCATTATCAAGTTTTTAAAGATCGTTTCCTGTCTATTTCATTATTTGTTTTCATTTACTGTATTTTATTAAAAGTTCTCAAGGTGCTTCATTTGTGAATCAGTAAAGTCTTTGTCAAAAGAAATGTCAAGCTCCAGGTGCTCAGTTGGTGTCCAGATAAACATCTTGCAGCTCAAAAGTCCAAAGCAACATCATTGTTAGCTGGACCTGGTGATGTGGAGTTTTAATGCTTAGACTGGGCTTTATGTTTGTTTAAATAAAGTGTCCCACCTCTCTTAACATAACAGGACCAACCTTGTTAATGTGAAGATACTAATAAGCTTCAGAGCTTTTCAGATTGCTCATCGCTTCGCCATCTGAAGCAACTGTCAAAGTAGCTAAGTATGCTAGTAGCTAAACATGCTAGTGTACGTTATTTTCGGCCACTTCTTCAAGTCGTCCTCCCACCCCTCAACAGCTGTAGGTAGCGGTAAAACAATATCTCTACATTTGAGTTGTGATAGTTTGTGTTCCCACATATTTTATGACCTAAAACCTCTGACGAAAACCGGTTAGCGCGTTGCTAGCGTGTAACAAAAGTGCCGGTTCTGACTTTCGGCGGAAGTCGTTCACATAATTCGTGCAAAGCATCATGGGGCGTAGGAATATTGTGGATATCTTATTAAAAAGTTATAAATAAATAAAAAACAGGGAGCGCTGGTCCTGCAGCCCACAGCACACCAGGAAATCTGCAAAACCTCGCGCAGCTACGTAGGACCCGAGTTTAATTCGCTCGTGACAAATTCATTCATTTCCTCATCATTTCAGTCATGGAGTCAGCGGAGGAGGAAGCGATTACTTGACTTTTGGCAAAAAAACAAAAGAAAAGTCCAGATCAGGGACGAAGAAGAGGAATTTAATACATTTGTGTCACATCCAAAACAGTCCGTCGCCGGGCAGTTTATTGTACGACAACGCGCCACGCGTACGCAGTCGTAAAATTTGAGCTTTGCACGTTTGTGCCCTGCGGGGCTACGCTTGTGCCTCGCACTCGAACTGCGTCGAGCGCCGTACGGCCGAACGCCGAGCTATACCTGGGCCTTGACTTTATGAAATGGATTTCTTAGTAGATCTAAAAAAGCTAAGTCTGGTACTCTGGACATTCAAAAAATAAAACAAAACAAAGCACAAAAAAAATAGTAGAAACGTTTCGTCTTTCGTCCGAAAGACTTCCTCAGTCTGAGGTGCTGTATTCAGCTCAGTCTTATAAATAGCACCTCTCACAGTGGATCAACCAGTTGGCTGATCCACTGTGAGAGGGTGCTATTTATAAGACTGAGCTGAACACAGCAACTCAGACTGAGGACGTCTTTCGGACGAAAGACGAAACGTTTCTACATTTTTTATTAAATTTTTTTTGCTTTGTTTTTGTTTTGTTTTTTGAATGTCCAGAGGACCAGACTTAGCTTTTTTAGATTTTTCTACCTGGATTATTGAGCATGCATCAGGGTATTTCTTAGTAGACATATAGAGTGATATAAAATGTTTTAACCCCCACACCTTGATGTAAATAACCTTCTAATGTTGATTTTTCTTGGTTTCTTTCAAATTAACAATTGTACTGATATTCTTTTTCCATGTCCCTTTTGTGTTCATACGTAGGTGCAACTCTTGAGCGGTGGCCTGGGACACAGCCCTCCAGCATTGGAAGCACGATCAATGGAAAGATCACAGAGCTTCGCGCTAAAAGTAAAAATGTCTAATTGAGATTAAATACATTGTTCTGTGAATTTGTTAGTGTGAAGTGTTGACAGTTTTTAGCTATTTAAAAGGCTTAATTTTTTCATCCCGTTTACCATGTTAGTTACCATGTTACCATTATAAGTTCAAATAAAAATTTGTCAGTTTCTAAAGTGACTCGTGTTTATTATGTAAATTTGATGGTAACTGCATGAAACCATAAGAATAGGTAATTGGGGGCTGCCAAATGCATTGTAAATGCATTAAGCAGCAACCTATTGTTCTCCACCCAATAAGGGTTTCTTTATTTATTGGGGGCTGCCAATGCATTGTAAATGCTTGGAAGCAACCTATTGTTATCCTACCAATAAGGGTTTCTTTATTATTATTGGGGGCTGCCAATGCATTGTAAATGCTTGGAAGCAACCTATTGTTATCCTACCAATAAGGGTTTCTTTATTATTATTGGGGGCTGCCAATGCATTGTAAATGCTTGGAAGCAACCTATTGTTATCCTACCAATAAGGGTTTCTTTATTATTATTGGGGGCTGCCAATGCATTGTAAATGCTTGGAAGCAACCTATTGTTATCCTACCAATAAGGGTTTCTTTATTATTATTGGGGGCTGCCAATGCATTGTAAATGCTTGGAAGCAACCTATTGTTATCCAACCAATAAGGGTTTCTTTATTTGGGGGCTGCCAATGCATTGTAAATGCTTAGAAGCAACCTATTGTTATCCTACCAATAAGGGTTTCTTTATTGGGGGCTGCCAATGCATTGTAAATGCTTGGAAGCAACCTATTGTTCTCCACCCAATAAGGGTTTCTTTATTTATTTATTTATTTATTATTCTTCCGTCTCCGTTAATGCGGCTCGTACCGTAACGTGCACCCCCACAAAAGTTATATCAAAACGACCGGCCCGACTCCGAGATGTGTGCTATTACTTTTCTAAGCAATCGGAGTTACCATCGCGAAATATTTTGCTAACAAAAATCGTAAATTTCCCATAGGAAATGAATGGGACTTAACTTTTCAGAGAAACTGAGTTACATAGGGCGCCATTTTGGTTCAATATACAAGGCAGTAATGCATGTGATGTAGCCATTTTGGTTCTACAATTAAAGTAGGTGAGTCGGCCATTTTGAATCAAACAGGCTAACAAGGTTAGGCGGCCATTTTGATTCTCTAAGCTAATTAGGAGAGGCGGCCATTTTGAATCAAACTAGCTAATTAGGTGAGTCTGCCATTTTGATTCAAACTAGCTAATTAGGTGAGTTGGCCATTTTGATTCAAACTAGCTAATTAGGTGAGTCGGCCATTTTGATTCAAACTAGCTAATTAGGTGAGTCGGCCATTTTGAATCAAACTAGCTAATTAGGTGAGTCGGCCATTTTGAATCAAACTAGCTAATTAGGTGAGTCTGCCATTTTGAATCAAACTAGCTAATTAGGTGAGTCGGCCATTTTGAATCAAACTAGCTAATTAGGTGAGTCGGCCATTTTGAATCAAACTAGCTAATTAGGTGAGTCGGCCATTTTGAATCAAACTAGCTAATTAGGTGAGTCGGCCATTTTGAATCAAACTAGCTAATTAGGTGAGTCGGCCATTTTGAATCAAACTAGCTAATTAGGTGAGTCGGCCATTTTGAATCAAACTAGCTAATTAGGTGAGTCGGCCATTTTGAATCAAACTAGCTAATTAGGTGAGTCGGCCATTTTGAATCAAACTAGCTAATTAGGTGAGTCGGCCATTTTGAATCAAACTAGCTAATTAGGTGAGTCGGCCATTTTGAATCAAACTAGCTAATTAGGTGAGTCGGCCATTTTGAATCAAACTAGCTAATTAGGTGAGTCGGCCATTTTGAATCAAACTAGCTAATTAGGTGAGTCGGCCATTTTGAATCAAACTAGCTAATTAGGTGAGTCGGCCATTTTGAATCAAACTAGCTAATTAGGTGAGTCGGCCATTTTGAATCAAACTAGCTAATTAGGTGAGTCGGCCATTTTGAATCAAACTAGCTAATTAGGTGAGTCGGCCATTTTGAATCAAACTAGCTAATTAGGTGAGTCGGCCATTTTGAATCAAACTAGCTAATTAGGTGAGTCGGCCATTTTGAATCAAACTAGTTAATTAGGTGAGTCGGCCATTTTGAATCAAACCAGCTAATTAGGTGAGTCGGCCATTTTGAATCAAACCAGCTAATTAGGTGAGTCGGCCATTTTGAATCAAACCAACTAATTAGGTGAGTCGGCCATTTTGAATCAAACCAGCTAATTAGGTGAGTCGGCCATTTTGAATCAAACCAGCTAATTAGGTGAGTCGGCCATTTTGAATCAAACCAGCTAATTAGGTGAGTCGGCCATTTTGAATCAAACCAGCTAATTAGGTGAGTCGGCCATTTTGAATCAAACAAGCAAATTAGGTGAAGCGGCCATTTGAACAAGCAAATTAGGTGAAGCGGCCATTTTGATGGAGATATGGAACTTATATATGGCAAATGGGTAGCTGACAATGATCCCTAATAAATTTCAATTGAAAATCCAATTTCCAAGATGGCCGACAACGCAAAAAAGTCAAAATACTGTAAAATGGTCAATTTTAGTGATATTGAGCTGAAACTTGGTATGGTGATAGCTGACAATGTTTCCTATCATATTCCATATCAAAATCAAAAATCCAAGATGGCCGCCATAGCTACTTTCAAATGGCTATAACTCGGCCATCTTTATACATAGAGAGCTGAAATTTGGTGAGGGTGTAGCTGAAGACATCCTCTATCACGTACGGAAACCAAAAATAAAAATCCAAGATGGCCGCCATAGCTACATTCAAATGGCTTTAACTCGACCATCTTTATACATAGAGAGCTGAAATTTGGTGAGATTGTAGCTGAAGACATCCTCTATCAATTACCAAAACCAAAAATAAAAATCCAAGATGGCCGCCATAGCTAAGAAGAAAAAATGTCATAACTCGGCCATCTTTATACATAGAGAGCTGAAATTTGGTGATGTTGTAGCTGACGACATTCTCTATCACGTACAAAAAACAAAAATAAAAATCCAAGATGGCCGCCATAGCTAAATGACAAAAAATGCCATAACTCGGCCATTTTTAGAGCTATTGAGACAAAACTTGGGCAACTTAGTAGCTGAGAATGAGCTCTAATAAACCCTGATTAAAAATTAAAAAATCCAAGATGGCCGCCTTATCTAAAAGATAAAAAACACCATAATTCGGCCATTTTTAATGCTATTTAGCTGAAATTTGGTGTAATGTTAGCTGAAAGTGAACCCAAACACCTTTTACTATCATTTCAAGACTTTAATTTAGCTCTGTGATGTATGCTATGAACATTTGGAGCCATTTGTATTCAGGATGGTTGCTAGCGGGCAGTAGCCTGGCAGCCCCCTTCGAAGTTTCTCCAGGAACTTTCTAGTTGGGGGCTGCCAATGCATTGTAAATGCTTGGAAGCCACCTATTGTTCTCCACCCAATAAGGGTTTCTTTATTTTTTATTTATTATTCATCCGTCTCCGTTAATGCGGCTCGTACCGTAACGTGCACCCCCACAAAAGTTATATCAAAACGACCGGCCCGACTCCGAGATGTGTGCTATTACTTTTCTAAGCAATCGGAGTTACCATCGCGAAATATTTTGCTAACAAAAATCGTAAATTTCCCATAGGAAATGAATGGGACTTAACTTTTCAAAGAAACTGAGTCACATAGGGCGCCATTTTGGTTCAATATACAAGGCAATATACAAGACAGGTTCAATACACAAGTTAGTTAGGTGAGGCGGCCATTTTGGATCAAACTAGCTAATTAGTTGAGGTGGCCATTTTGAATCAACCAAGCTCATTAGGTGAGGCGGCCATTTTGAATGAGGGCGCCATCTTGGTTCAATATACAAGGCAATTATACAAGGCAGGTTCAATACACAAGCTAGTTAGGTGAGGCGGCCATTTTGGATCAAACTAGCTAATTAGTTGAGGTGGCCATTTTGAATCAACCAAGCTCATTAGGTGAGGCGGCCATTTTGAATGAGGGCGCCATCTTGGTTCAATATACAAGGCAATATACAAGACAGGTTCAATACACAAGCTAGTTAGGTGAGGCGGCCATTTTGGATCAAACTAGCTAATTAGTTGAGGTGGCCATTTTGAATCAACCAAGCTCATTAGGTGAGGCGGCCATTTTGAATGAGGGTGCCATCTTGGTTCAATATACAAGGCAATTATACAAGGCAGGTTCAATACACAAGCTAGTTAGGTGAGTCGGCCATTTTGAATCAAACAACCTCATTAGGTGAGACGGCCATTTTGGATCAACCAAGCACATTAGGTGAGGCGGCCATTTTGAATCAAACTAGCTAATTAGATGAGGTGGCCATTTTGAATCAAACTAGCTAATTAGGTGAGACGGCCATTTTGAATCAAACATGCTCATTAGGTGAGACGGCCATTTTGAATCAAACAAGTTCATTAGGTGAGGCGGCCATTTTGAATCAAACAAGCTCTTTAGGTGAGGTGGCCATTTTGAATCAAACAACCTCATTAGGTGAGACGGCCATTTTGAATCAAACAAGCTCATTAGGTGAGGCGGCCATTTTGAATCAAACTAGCTAATTAACTGAGGTGACCATTTTGTATTAGCCTAACATGCTAGTTAGCTTAGCATTAGCTTCACCCGTTAGCATGTTGGAAAATAAGGTGTTAGCCTAGCATGCTAGTTAGCTTAGCATTAGCTTCACCCGTTAGCATGTGAGATAACACCAGAAACTTGTTCAGCGTGGTCTGTTGAGTCACCTGTGTAAGTTTGGTTGGAAAATAAGGTGTTAGCCTAGCATGCTAGTTAGCTTAGCATTAGCTTCACCCGTTAGCATGTGAGATAACACCAGAAACTTGTTCAGCGTGGTCTGTTGAGTCACCTGTGTAAGTTTGGTTGGAAAATAAGGTGTTAGCCTAGCATGCTAGTTAGCTTAGCATTAGCTTCACCCGTTAGCATGTGAGATAACACCAGAAACTTGTTCAGCGTGGTCTGTTGAGTCACCTGTGTAAGTTTGGTTGGAAAATAAGGTGTTAGCCTAGCATGCTAGTTAGCTTAGCATTAGCTTCACCCGTTAGCATGTGAGATAACACCAGAAACTTGTTCAGCGTGGTCTGTTGAGTCACCTGTGTAAGTTTGGTTGGAAAATAAGGTGTTAGCCTAGCATGCTAGTTAGCTTAGCATTAGCTTCACCCGTTAGCATGTGAGATAACACCAGAAACTTGTTCAGCGTGGTCTGTTGAGTCACCTGTGTAAGTTTGGTTGAAAAATAAGGTGTTAGCCTAGCATGCTAGTTAGCTTAGCATTAGCTTCACCCGTTAGCATGTGAGATAACACCAGAAACTTGTTCAGCGTGGTCTGTTGAGTCACCTGTGTAAGTTTGGTTGGAAAATAAGGTGTTAGCCTAGCATGCTAGTTAGCTTAGCATTAGCTTCACCCGTTAGCATGTGAGATAACACCAGAAACTTGTTCAGCGTGGTCTGTTGAGTCACCTGTGTAAGTTTGGTTGGAAAATAAGGTGTTAGCCTAGCATGCTAGTTAGCTTAGCATTAGCATCACCCGTTAGCATGTGAGATAACACCAGAAACTTGTTCAGCGTGGTCTGTTGAGTCACCTGTGTAAGTTTGGTTGGAAAATAAGGTGTTAGCCTAGCATGCTAGTTAGCTTAGCATTAGCTTCACCCGTTAGCATGTGAGATAACACCAGAAACTTGTTCAGCGTGGTCTGTTGAGTCACCTGTGTAAGTTTGGTTGAAAATAAGGTGTTAGCCTAGCATGCTAGTTAGCTTAGCATTAGCTTCACCCGTTAGCATGTGAGATAACACCAGAAACTTGTTCAGCGTGGTCTGTTGAGTCACCTGTGTAAGTTTGGTTGAAAAATAAGGTGTTAGCCTAGCATGCTAGTTAGCTTAGCATTAGCTTCACCCGTTAGCATGTGAGATAACACCAGAAACTTGTTCAGCGTGGTCTGTTGAGTCACCTGTGTAAGTTTGGTTGAAAAATAAGGTGTTAGCCTAGCATGCTAGTTAGCTTAGCATTAGCATCACCCGTTAGCATGTGAGATAACACCAGAAACTTGTTCAGCGTGGTCTGTTGAGTCACCTGTGTAAGTTTGGTTGGAAAATAAGGTGTTAGCCTAGCATGCTAGTTAGCTTAGCATTAGCTTCACCCGTTAGCATGTGAGATAACACCAGAAACTTGTTCAGCGTGGTCTGTTGAGTCACCTGTGTAAGTTTGGTTGAAAAATAAGGTGTTAGCCTAGCATGCTAGTTAGCTTAGCATTAGCTTCACCCGTTAGCATGTGAGATAACACCAGAAACTTGTTCAGCGTGGTCTGTTGAGTCACCTGTGTAAGTTTGGTTGGAAAATAAGGTGTTAGCCTAGCATGCTAGTTAGCTTAGCATTAGCTTCACCCGTTAGCATGTGAGATAACACCAGAAACTTGTTCAGCGTGGTCTGTTGAGTCACCTGTGTAAGTTTGGTTGGAAAATAAGGTGTTAGCCTAGCATGCTAGTTAGCTTAGCATTAGCTTCACCCGTTAGCATGTGAGATAACACCAGAAACTTGTTCAGCGTGGTCTGTTGAGTCACCTGTGTAAGTTTGGTTGGAAAATAAGGTGTTAGCCTAGCATGCTAGTTAGCTTAGCATTAGCTTCACCCGTTAGCATGTGAGATAACACCAGAAACTTGTTCAGCGTGGTCTGTTGAGTCACCTGTGTAAGTTTGGTTGGAAAATAAGGTGTTAGCCTAGCATGCTAGTTAGCTTAGCATTAGCTTCACCCGTTAGCATGTGAGATAACACCAGAAACTTGTTCAACGTGGTCTGTTGAGTCACCTGTGTAAGTTTGGTTGGAAAATAAGGTGTTAGCCTAGCATGCTAGTTAGCTTAGCATTAGCTTCACCCGTTAGCATGTGAGATTTGCTACTGTCAAGACACATGATTTAGAGCCTGATGAAAATATACTCACTGTTGGATTTGTTTGAAACTCACTGAAAGCATTTATCAGATGTATGTCTAGAACTGATTAACATTTGGAGCCTTTTTGATTCAAGATGGCTGCCATAGCTACCTCACAATACACAGAAATTGATTATAACTCAGTCATTTTTGGATATATTAATTTGAAACTTGGTATAGTGGTAGCTTTGGATGATACCAAACTCATAGTATGTTCACATCGATTTTTTTCTATTCGGAAACAGCCTGTACGACACGGAATAAAAATTCCGGCAACAGCCGGCAGCCCCCGTCGAAGTTTCTCCAGGAACTTTCTAGTTGGGGGCTGCCAAATGCATTGTAAATGCATTAAGCAGCAACCTATTGTTATCCTACCAATAAGGGTTTCTTTATTTATTATTTATTATTCTTCCGTCAACATTAATGCGGCTCGTACCGTAACGTGCACCCCCACAAAAGTTATATCAAAACGACCGGCCCGACTCCGAGATGTGTGCTATTACTTTTCTAAGCAATCGGAGTTACCATGGCGAAATATTTCGCTAACAAAAATCGTAAATTTCCCATAGGAAATGAATGGGGCTTGAGTTTTCAGAGAAACTGAGTAACATAGGGCGCCATCTTGGTTCAATATACAATGCAATATACAAGGCAGGTTCAATACACATGCTAGTTAGGTGAGGCGGCCATTTTGGATCAAACTAGCTAATTAGTTGAGGTGGCCATTTTGAATCAACCAAGTTCATTAGGAGAGGCGGCCATTTTGAATCAGGGCGCCATCTTGGTTCAATATACAATGCAATATACAAGGCAGGTTCAATACACATGCTAGTTAGGTGAGGCGGCCATTTTGGATCAAACTAGCTAATTAGTTGAGGTGGCCATTTTGAATCAACCAAGTTCATTAGGAGAGGCGGCCATTTTGAATCAGGGCGCCATCTTGGTTCAATATACAATGCAATATACAAGGCAGGTTCAATACACATGCTAGTTAGGTGAGGCGGCCATTTTGGATCAAACTAGCTAATTAGTTGAGGTGGCCATTTTGAATCAACCAAGTTCATTAGGAGAGGCGGCCATTTTGAATCAGGGCGCCATCTTGGTTCAATATACAATGCAATATACAAGGCAGGTTCAATACACATGCTAGTTAGGTGAGGCGGCCATTTTGGATCAAACTAGCTAATTAGTTGAGGTGGCCATTTTGAATCAACCAAGTTCATTAGGAGAGGCGGCCATTTTGAATCAGGGCGCCATCTTGGTTCAATATACAATGCAATATACAAGGCAGGTTCAATACACATGCTAGTTAGGTGAGGCGGCCATTTTGGATCAAACTAGCTAATTAGTTGAGGTGGCCATTTTGAATCAACCAAGTTCATTAGGAGAGGCGGCCATTTTGAATCAGGGCGCCATCTTGGTTCAATATACAATGCAATATACAAGGCAGGTTCAATACACATGCTAGTTAGGTGAGGCGGCCATTTTGGATCAAACTAGCTAATTAGTTGAGGTGGCCATTTTGAATCAACCAAGTTCATTAGGAGAGGCGGCCATTTTGAATCAGGGCGCCATCTTGGTTCAATATACAATGCAATATACAAGGCAGGTTCAATACACATGCTAGTTAGGTGAGGCGGCCATTTTGGATCAAACTAGCTAATTAGTTGAGGTGGCCATTTTGAATCAACCAAGTTCATTAGGAGAGGCGGCCATTTTGAATCAGGGCGCCATCTTGGTTCAATATACAATGCAATATACAAGGCAGGTTCAATACACATGCTAGTTAGGTGAGGTGGCCATTTTGGATCAAACTAGCTAATTAGTTGAGGTGGCCATTTTGAATCAACCAAGTTCATTAGGAGAGGCGGCCATTTTGAATCAGGGCGCCATCTTGGTTCAATATACAATGCAATATACAAGGCAGGTTCAATACACATGCTAGTTAGGTGAGGCGGCCATTTTGGATCAAACTAGCTAATTAGTTGAGGTGGCCATTTTGAATCAACCAAGTTCATTAGGAGAGGCGGCCATTTTGAATCAGGGCGCCATCTTGGTTCAATATACAATGCAATATACAAGGCAGGTTCAATACACATGCTAGTTAGGTGAGGTGGCCATTTTGGATCAAACTAGCTAATTAGTTGAGGTGGCCATTTTGAATCAACCAAGTTCATTAGGAGAGGCGGCCATTTTGAATCAGGGCGCCATCTTGGTTCAATATACAATGCAATATACAAGGCAGGTTCAATACACAAGCTAGTTAGATGAGGTGGCCATTTTGGATCAAACTAGCTAATTAGTTGAGGTGGCCATTTTGAATCAACCAAGCTCATTAGGAGAGGCGGCCATTTTGAATCAGGGCGCCATCTTGGTTCAATATACAATGCAATATACAAGGCAGGTTCAATACACAAGCTAATTAGATGAGACGGCCATTTTGGATCAAACTAGCTAATTAGGTGAGGCGGCCATTTTGAATCAAACAAGCTAATTAGGAGAGTCGGCCATTTTGAATCAAACAAGATAATTAGGTGAGTCGGCCATTTTGAATCAAACTAGCTAATTAGGTGAGTCTGCCATTTTGAATCAAACTAGCTAATTAAGTGAGTCGGCCATTTTGAATCAAACTAGCTAATTAGGTGAGTCGGCCATTTTGAATCAAACTAGCTAATTAGGTGAGTCGGCCATTTTGAATCAAACTAGCTAATTAGGTGAGTCGGCCATTTTGAATCAAACTAGCTAATTAGGTGAGTCGGCCATTTTGAATCAAACTAGCTAATTAGGTGAGTCGGCCATTTTGAATCAAACTAGCTAATTAGGTGAGTCGGCCATTTTGAATCAAACTAGCTAATTAGGTGAGTCGGCCATTTTGAATCAAACTAGCTAATTAGGTGAGTCGGCCATTTTGAATCAAACTAGCTAATTAGGTGAGTCGGCCATTTTGAATCAAACCAGCTAATTAGGTGAGTCGGCCATTTTGAATCAAACCAGCTAATTAGGTGAGTCGGCCATTTTGAATCAAACCAGCTAATTAGGTGAGTCGGCCATTTTGAATCAAACCAGCTAATTAGGTGAGTCGGCCATTTTGAATCAAACCAGCTAATTAGGTGAGTCGGCCATTTTGAATCAAACCAGCTAATTAGGTGAGTCGGCCATTTTGAATCAAACCAGCTAATTAGGTGAGTCGGCCATTTTGAATCAAACCAGCTAATTAGGTGAGTCGGCCATTTTGAATCAAACCAGCTAATTAGGTGAGTCGGCCATTTTGAATCAAACAAGCAAATTAGGTGAAGCGGCCATTTGAACAAGCAAATTAGGTGAAGCGGCCATTTTGATGGAGATATGGAACTTATATGGCAAATGGGTAGCTGACAATGATCCCTAATAAATTTCAATTGAAAATCCAATTTCCAAGATGGCCGACAACGCAAAAAAGTCAAAATACTGTAAAATGGTCAATTTTAGTGATATTGAGCTGAAACTTGGTATGGTGATAGCTGACAATGTTTCCTATCATATTCCATATCAAAATCAAAAATCCAAGATGGCCGCCATAGCTACTTTCAAATGGCTATAACTCGGCCATCTTTATACATAGAGAGCTGAAATTTGGTGAGGGTGTAGCTGAAGACATCCTCTATCACGTACGGAAACCAAAAATAAAAATCCAAGATGGCCGCCATAGCTACATTCAAATGGCTTTAACTCGACCATCTTTATACATAGAGAGCTGAAATTTGGTGAGATTGTAGCTGAAGACATCCTCTATCAATTACCAAAACCAAAAATAAAAATCCAAGATGGCCGCCATAGCTAAGAAGAAAAAATGTCATAACTCGGCCATCTTTATACATAGAGAGCTGAAATTTGGTGATGTTGTAGCTGACGACATTCTCTATCACGTACAAAAAACAAAAATAAAAATCCAAGATGGCCGCCATAGCTAAATGACAAAAAATGCCATAACTCGGCCATTTTTAGAGCTATTGAGACAAAACTTGGGCAACTTAGTAGCTGAGAATGAGCTCTAATAAACCCTGATTAAAAATTAAAAAATCCAAGATGGCCGCCTTATCTAAAAGATAAAAAACACCATAATTCGGCCATTTTTAATGCTATTTAGCTGAAATTTGGTGTAATGTTAGCTGAAAGTGAACCCAAACACCTTTTACTATCATTTCAAGACTTTAATTTAGCTCTGTGATGTATGCTATGAACATTTGGAGCCATTTGTATTCAGGATGGTTGCTAGCGGGCAGTAGCCTGGCAGCCCCCTTCGAAGTTTCTCCAGGAACTTTCTAGTTGGGGGCTGCCAATGCATTGTAAATGCTTGGAAGCAACCTATTGTTCTCCACCCAATAAGGGTTTCTTTATTTATTTTTTTTTATTTATTATTCATCCATCTCCGTTAATGCGGCTCGTACCGTAACGTGTACCCCCACAAAAGTTATATCAAAACGACCGGCCCGACTCCGAGATGTGTGCTATTACTTTTCTAAGCAATCGGAGTTACCATCGCGAAATATTTTGCTAACAAAAATTCGTAAATTTCCCATAGGAAATGAATGGGACCTTGAGTTTTCAGAGAAACTGAGTTACATTGGGTGCCATTTTGGTTCAATATACAAGGCAATATAAAAGGCAGGTTCAATACACAAGCTCATTAGGTGAGTCGGCCACTTTACCTCTGCACACCTGCTTCTGCAGGACTTGGTGGCTGCAGAAGAGGTCATGCAATCATGTGGATCATCTGTTCTGGAATAGGCACATCTAAAACATTCAGAGCAGGGAGACCTGAGGACTTGAATTGAGAATCACAATTTTATATACAAATTATACTACAGTGGACGTATAATAAACCTTTTTCTTTTTAACCCTCTTTTGGTATGTGCGAGGTTATTACAGCCACCGTATTTATAGTCGCAGCGGAGAGTAGGGGGGCGCGGACCGGATTCTTCTTCCTGTGGGGGGGCTTAACAGAAAATAATTGAGAAGCACTGCACTAATGTCTGTATTACATCACTGCCTATAATCATAATACTGTTTACATTTATTAATACTGTTTACTTTTGTTACTACTGCTTACATGTAATTACTACTGTTTACATTTACACTACTCTAACATCTACACCACTGTTGGTACATATACAGTGTGCTCTGAACGGTCTTATTTAGGGATGCCCAATGTGCCTTACTGCATATGCCACTTTTTGCCTCTATAACAACATCAACTACTACCTCATACATATACTGTGTACATTAACTCATACGCTGCTTTGCCACTTTGCAAATGTCAATGCTAGAAACCTTTAGTTTATTTTAGTTATACTTTTTATACTCTTTTTTATACTAGTATGCAAAAACTCAGGACAATATTATGTTCATTAAATGTTTAATGTTTTAGTTTTAGAGTTGGTGTAAATTTTCATACTCTTATACCACTATGCAAAAAAACTCAGGACAGTGTTAGTTTTACTATTTTATGCTTATGTCTATTATTATATGTTTCAGTGTTTCAATGTTTAGATGTTTACTGTTGCACCGAGGGACTGAGAGAAACGCAATTTCGGTCCTGTGTATGTCTTGTACTGTACATATTGCAGATCTGACAATAAAGTTGACTTTGACTTTGACTTTGGATTGTTTATGTGTTCAGCGGTGTGTATGTGCATGTGTGTGTGTGTATGTGTGTGCGCGAGTGTGCAGCTTCTCGCTGTAACGCGTTTGATATTTGACGTTATTCAGATAAAAGACGTGGTGTGGATTATTTATCATACCTCTGATTTTACTTGACCTAACAACGAGATTTAAAATCTGTAGTTTTAACACAAATTGACCCACGTACCTGTCCCAGTGTGACAAACTACGTGACTTCTGCATGATCTGACTGTGAAGCTGCATACAAACATGCTTGCTTATAAGACCCGCCTTCCTTTTAGTGATTGGTCAAAACAACGTGAGCTTCAATGTGATTGGATGTAATCGCTGTCCATCAATCATTTTAAGTTGAGGCGGACCTGCGGGCTGACGAGTTAAAGCAGCTAGGAACATACCATTTCATGCAGATACAGGGGGTGTTTGTTAAATATGAGGATGTTTGCTTTTTGGTCTGGGAGAGATAATATTTAAATTTTACTGTTAAAACAAGTAAAAACAAAGCTACTACCATTAATGTATTATTATCAGGGGCCAAAAACACCATGAAAAAAAAAGGCCAATCTCTGGGCCCCTGTCAGTCCAGGCAGGGCCCTTGGAATTGTACCAACTTTTACCCCCCATACGGCGCCCCTGCTCCCAGGACATGGATGGAAACTCGACTTGGTCCAGAAGTTTTGTGCAGTCGTACACACAGCAACAAACGAGTTAAAATCTTCTATAAATAAATCTGCTGTTCATTTACATTTGTTCTTTTTGTTGTTATTTCAATAATTAAAATACACTGTTCAATGTCTAATAATGTGAAGTAGTTTCATTGTGATGTCACCCATACTACTCATTGTAATACACATAAATAAAAACTAAAGGTCCTGATTGTTCTTAGGCCAGTGTTTTTATTCACATGTGCAAAGCAAAAAAACATTCATTTTGCTTATAAGTTTTGATCACCCAGGAGACTGACAAAGTTCAGAATAAAAGCTATAATTATACATTTAAAACAGTTGAAACTGAATAGTGTACAATATGACAACTGTGGGTGGTGTTGTCTTAATGAAAATGAATTGGCACAGAATAAAGATCAAAACCAATTCAACAAGCAATGATGGAGACCAGCAAACTGAACAGATTTCTCTTCATGTGGAACTGTCCGATTTCAGCCAACTCCACAGGAATCCAAGGTGTAGATCTGAGACTGGACCCAGGTGTACGATCTGAGACTGGACCCAGGTGTACGATCTGAGACTGGACCCAGGTGTACAAACTTATCTCTGGATGGATCTCGTGGCTTCAATGTTCTGTAAAGTAGAAAAAGAAAACTTGTCTTGTCATAGACAGTGTGTACAGTACAGTATTAGTACTAAAATGAGTAAATAAAGCATTTACTTAATGTAGGATCTTATCTCTGGATGGATCTCGTGGCTTCAGTCTTCTGTAAAGTAGAAAAAGAAAACTTGTCTTGTCATAGACAGTGTGTACAGTACAGTATTAGTACTAAAATGAGTAAATAAAGCATTTACTTAACAGATCTGTCATTAAATAATATAAATAAATATAAATAATACTGTATAAACACGTGTGCAACACACAGTTATATTATTTAATGACAGATTTGTTAAGTAAATTCTTTATTTACTCACATTTTAGTACAAATGTAGCTTCATGTGCACTTTTCTCCTCTTTAATTTACATCATTATTTTAAATGTGCTTTAATAACTCTGGTTTAATGACGGGTCAGGTTTTGAGGCCTAGTCATTGTTGACACGGTCTGTCTTTGAAAAAAGATGTGTAAACTGTCTCAATCATATCTAACCAGCTAAATAACAGTTTAACTAAAATAACACAGCCCAAAAAAAAGTCCAGGCTCAAGAACCAGCACTTTGTTGTGAGTGTTACCGTCTGGAAGTTAGCCTTTAAAGTAGCAACATGCTAAGCTAACCAGCAGTACCACAGCAGTACAGACGCTAAATCATGAAAAAAAAAACAGCTACTAAACAGACGGTTATACTCCGATATTGTTCTGACATGGTTTCACAAAATGATTTATATAGAATATTTTGTTTACCGAACTAAAGTTGATCGGAGCGCGACGTCTTCGACAGCAGCTCAGAGCCAGACACAGACAGAGGAAGGAGCAGCTGTCAGCTCCTCCGATGGACATAGATCCTTCACGTTTACAACAGCGCGTTGCTCAAACGTATACCTGGCTGTAACACCCTCTAACCCAGCAAGAAACAACCCAAAAAATTTAAAAAACGAGAGAAAATAAACTGGTGTCCCGGCTTGTTTTTCACAGCAAACCACACACTACAGGACTTCCGGCGGAAGTTTACTACCGGGAGGGGGCGGCACCGGACTGTCATGGCGGCCTACATGAGCTTTTGGCGAAAGAGGTGGATAAATCAACAAAAAACACCACAAAAACTAAAGTGAAGGTGCAGATTCCCAAAATAAGTAAATAACATGAAGCTTAAGATCTGTTGAGCATAAATGTAACCTATAACAAAAATATGTTGCCTTTAAATGAAGTATAACTTCCAGAACCTGTAACAAGGTGATCAGCTGACCCTGAAGCTTGTTGGTGTTTCAGCTTCATCTATTCATGCAGGAATGATTCATTTTTTCTAAATGATCTGTGTCTGATCACCTGCCTCTTGGTCCGTGGACTGACTGTGGAACTCAAGAGACAGTTGAGGTGTGCGTGTTTGTACCAACAGTTTAGAACGGGGGAGACGCAGCCAGCACCGGCAGCTCAGAGCGGAGTGGGGGGAGGGAGAGACAGTTGAGCTGTCTGTACCTGCAGTTTAGAGCTGGATGGAAAGAAGCTGAGACGTACGTTGTTTGTTTTTAGCATTTTAGCTAGCTAGTATTACGTGCAACTTATGCCTCTTTTCCACCGCTCGGCTCGGCTCGGGTTGGATCGGCTCAGGTCGGCTCAGTTCGGGTCGGGTCACATCTATGTTCTGTTTCCACAGCTTTTTTGTACCCCTTCTGTGGGCGGGGTCCAGAATCCTACTCGTCTTACCACATGGTGGCAGTAGTGTTCCTCAAGCTATTTACTACAGTACTAGCCACCACTAGAAGAAGAACACAATAAAGACTTTGTATCACATATTATCAATTCTATCAAAAACCACAAAGCTGATATTTTTCAAAAAAATCTAGTGTGATCACAACATGTTCATATACGAAATGTATCCTGTTGGAGTTATTTGAAATAAAATTCAATGTTTTATAGACATAAATGTGTCAACCTACGTCCATTATTTTCTACTTTGTTTCACATATTATCAATTCTATCAAAAACCACAAAGCTGATATTTTTCAAAAAAATCTAGTGTGATCACAACATGTTCATATACGAAATGTATCCTGTTGGAGTTATTTGAAATAAAATTCAATGTTTTATAGACATAAATGTGTCAACCTACGTCCATTATTTTCTACTTTGTTTCACATATTATCAATTCTATCAAAAACCACAAAGCTGATATTTTTCAAAAAAATCTAGTGTGATCACAACATGTTCATATACGAAATGTATCCTGTTGGAGTTATTTGAAATAAAATTCAATGTTTTATAGACATAAATGTGTCAACCTACGTCCATTATTTTCTACTTTGTTTCACATATTATCAATTCTATCAAAAACCACAAAGCTGATATTTTTCAAAAAAATCTAGTGTGATCACAACATATTCATACACGAAATGTATCCTGTTGGAGTTATTTGAAATAAAATTCGAATTTTTATAATTTATTTTCGTTGTGCAAACACAGGTTTTGGAAAAAGTCAAAGCGAAACTACTTTAAATGCAGCACATTTGACCATACGTGACAATATTAAAGCGTGGTTAAGCTCAGGAGCCCTCGTACTATTAAAGTCAGCTATGAAATATATTTTATATCTGTTCATTGAGCTACATTTAAAGACATAAAGCCGCCCGCGCGCCGCGTGTTACTCGTGGCGAAACTACTTTTTAAAATCGTGCAGTTTTGAGCAGTACGTGATTTTATTAAGGACACGTTCAGCTGAAGACCCATCTTTGCTATAAATTTAAAAAATAACAATTGTTTTTACCGTGTTATTCATGTAAAAGTCCTGCCGTGGTAGCTTCCCTCGCTTCCGTAAAAACAGCTCTCGTCTCCTCCTCCCTCCTTCCGGAGCGGGTGAGCTCGCTTCAGTACACCTCTGAAAGCAGCCCGAAAATCTCAGGAAATCTCGCGCGGCTCCGCTCGGAATAGCCGGTGGGAAAGGATGAAAGGGGGTCTCTGCGACGCACATATGACGTAACATCCGACCCGAGCCGACCGGTGGAAAAGGGGCATTATTAGCGTTACACCAGTACCGACAGGTGGAGGGGGGGTGTGCAGTTTGGTTTGGTTGTTCGGCGTGCTCGGTTGTTAAGGGGGCGGGGCGGCATGAAGTATAACATCATAAAATTAGCATATCATGTATCATTTTTTTTCCCCAGGCAAGCTTTATTTACCGGTATTATCGTGAACGATATGATATGGCTCAGCCCTACAAGTGTTGTTGCTTTATGTTCTGTGGATCAGAACTGTTCCAAGTCAAAGGAACAACATTTTATTCAGTGAGACTATTAAATGTCTGTTTATCATAAAAAACACCAAAATGTTAAAATGCAATCACCTAATATAGGTATTTTAACATTTTTGCTTAACTTTAAAATTTACTTTATTTATTAAAGTCTGCAAATCCTAAATACCATAATTGCCGGTGTACAAGTTGCTAGTGTTTTCTCACACTTTAGACTACACGGCTTACACCAGCCACTAGGGAGCACAAGGCAGTGCATCTCCTGTGCCGGTCCCAAGCCTGTGTAAATGGTGAGGGTTGTGTCAGGAATGGCATCCAATGTAAAACACTTTTGCCAAAACTATAATGCGAGTTCATCAACGCAAAACCATACCGGATCGGTCAAGGCCCGGGTTAACAACGACCGTCACCAGTGCTGTTGATGAACAGGGTGCCGGCGGAATTTGTGCTACTGTTAGTCCAAGACCACGAGGAGGGAAATGTGTCAGGAGACAGAGGGAGAAGAGGAAAGTGAAGAATGTAGTGATGGAGATGTTCAATATTTATCATCTAAAACTAATTACTCTGACCCAATAATTATAACCCAGCTCACTTATATCAAATATTCTCTGTTCCCTTTTAACACTTATATTTGATAGTACAAACATGTTGTTTGCTTTTCTCTGATACAGAAAAGACAGTCTTCTAGCCTTGACAATGTCTGGATAAGATGTTCTTGTAGGATCAGAAACACGACTTGTTTGTTTTATCTGTAAGACGTCAGAGCTTGTCAAACTCCACCTGCTTCTTGTTTAAATAGCTTGTCATGTCCAGTACAATTTGGAATTGTGCAGGACAATGTATTTGAGACCAAAACTAAGTTTCAAAAGACAT
>JBBPBX010052549.1:0-24171 GCA_038048925.1 Garcialebias charrua
TGCCGGCGTTCCAGTTTGCCAATGTGGTCGCATTTGACTCTCACTGGGACCTGGCCCTCTTTTCCTTTCACACGTCCTTTGTACAGTTCCACGCAGAGAGGAGATGGGTGTGGCAATTCTGGTCTCAACCCTCTCCACACCCACTTCCATTGGTAGACCCCCCAACATGCAGGTTCAAGCTGGGGGCCTTGCAGCCCACAAAAAGGTTCGTCAGATGGGTCCTCACCTCTTCGACGCTGTTCCTCCGCCTCCCACAGTCTCTGTCTGAACATTTCCCTGGATTTTCTTCCATATTGCACATAGTGTTCACCCCATTCTTCCAACGCTGTTACCGTACTGACAAGTGGGTGTCCTCTGTACGATACAGTCGTCCTGTAAGCCATGCGTACTGGGTACTCTTCCCAATCGTTGATGGACGTGCAGACTCGATCACACAGCATTCGCAGGGGCAGCTCAGTGTTTTCAACCACTATCTTGTTTGGGTTAGTTTCCCGGTTGTAGATGCTTATTTTCATAGCTCGGCTTGTTGTCCAAACCTCCAACTCCCCTATGGAGATCTCGCAGAAATGTGTTTGATGTGGCTCTCTGTAATTATGGCCCCATCTGATTTTGAATTGCATTCCAAGTACTCTTAAATAGACAACATTGAAGATCCATGGTGTCCCCATTGGGCTGGGGATGTATGGCATTCTCCATGAGTCTTTTGTTACTGCATAGTCCGTGATACCTCTAAGAGACCCTTTAGTTAGGTCTTTGTTCCTGTGGAACATTATACATGAGCAGTAGTAATTTTTGGTTCTGTTAAAGTTTAGGGTGTAATCTTTTCTGGGACGGTCTAACTTTACTAGTTCTTTCCGTACAATTAGAGCTGGTTGATACGGTCCTGTCCTGGATCGTTGAATCAGCAAATTCCACACATAAGTGGGTGCCTCATCCTCTGAGTCTGAGTCATTGTAAAGCGGGTCTCTGTCCCAGGACCAGCATGTTTCGATGATTTTTGCAGATTTTATATTATCTCTCCCTTTCCAGATATAATTTGGACACCTCACGATTTGATTTAATAATTCTCCACCTTTTCTTCTGCGATGAGATCCTTTGATGATTCTAGCGCCCCGTCGTCCAGTTTTTAGTTGTCCATTTCCTTGTTTGTGTGCTTCCATTCCCTCAGAAATGTCTTGCTGGCCCAAGCGTTCAGCACACTTCACTTTTTCTCTGTTTAACTGGGTTGGGACTTTTCTGTGTCTTCTTTATTGTCTGTGATCAGCTGCATCGTAGCTCCCACCGAGTACACTCCCTTGTATGGTGCCACGACCATCCTTACCGAGACTTTAATCCACTGGGTGGAGTCAGGTCTTATGGGCGTGTCTACACTTTGTGCAGCTGTTCTGGGAATCTACAGCATCCTCGTTTGACAATTTACATAGTACTTCACCATAGTCCCCTCCCATTCACAGGTACAATCTTTTGGGCCTCTTTCACTCAATTCCCATTGTGTGAAGATCATTACTCTTGGCAAAACTGTGGTCCTAGTTTTCCCACAAATAAAGGTATCCACCTTTACTGGCTTCAGTTGTACTCCCGTACATCTTTTCTTTTCACCTCAGTTCTGAGGGGTTTAATTTTTAATCTTTATATTTTCCCTTCGCCTCAGGTTCTTCGCCTCAGAGGGGATAATTTCTTCATCGTTGTTCTTCACCTCAGATTTGAGGGGCTAATTCTTTCGTCTTTTATCTTCACCTCAAGTTTTGAGGGGCCTAACTTCTCCTGGTCCATCCCACCAAATGGGTAGGCCAGTAGGTTCCATGTTGACTTCACAGCTGTTTTACAGCTTGTTCCACTTCATCATTTCGCATTCTGCTGACAGGTATCTTCTCTTGGCGTACTCCAAGGTCTTCAGAGCCCTACCTGCCCAAAAGCTCTGAGGTTGTTCTTCTTAAGATAACTCCCCCGCATATAGTGGCCATTCTACGATAGGGGAGCATGGTACTTGGTTCATTGGCCATAATCCGGTTTCTGGTTTGAATTAGCTAGGAATTGGCTTCAGTTGCTCTATTTCCAGGATTCCCTAACTTTGTTAACACAACCGTGTTATTGTCTAATATTCTCATCACTTTGTCTGTGGCGTTCCATTTGTGCTCCACTGCAACTGCTGATGGGTGATCCTGTGCTCTGACCCACCCTTTTTGTCCAACCTCAAATGAAGTGTTGGAGGCTGGTTGTTCCTCTTTAACCTTGAGGCCCCGCTACTGTCCAGCGTGTTAAATTGACGTTGGTTAAGCTCCTCACCGGGGGAGGGTCTTCCAGCTCAACGCCTGTCATTCAAGGCTTGTCCTACTTCCACAGTTATAGTGCATTCCTTGGTATTAGCATGTTTAGCTAATCCAATGTGTTGGCTAAACCTATGGCTCTTTCTTTCTTTCTTTCTTTCAACTTTGCTGGCTTGAGTTGTGGGGGGCAGTGAGAAAACGCATCACCCCAAAAGTCTGACACTAGTGATCCACTTGTACGTTGTGACAGTGTGTCCCATCATCAGCTCTCAGTTCCTTTGGAAAGCCCAACGACCCACAGAATCGTTTCAGCATGATAGCAACACCGTTGCCTTCTTGTTTTTCTTACTGTTAACAAGTGCCACCCGTGACACCTGCCAGTTTGTTCATCCACTAGGTGCCTGCATCGTCCTGAGTTTGTATTGACCAAATACCACACAGTCATGCAGCACCTTGTGAATTTGCTTCATGGGAATCCAGAGCTCCTGACTCTCCAACTCCTTACGTGTAGGTTGTACGCCCGTATGACCTAGCCCTTCATGCACGCCACGCACAACCTCTAACACGTACTCCTGTGGGACCCTCGGCCCGCCGGGGTTTGTTCCCACTCTCGATCCCGACAAAAACGATCTTTCTCTGTTGCACATAAGATCCACTTCTTCATTCCTCTGCTAATAGTCTCCTTCTTTAGCATGGAATCTTCGAATCTAGCCACAGAGTCCAACTTAATAATCTGCTTCAACTTCTCTTTCCCAGCCTGGGAGAAGTCGCTCTCATTCATTCTTTGTTCTGTTACATTGGGGATATTTTCACAGGTTTTTGTACGGTCCTGTTTGCCAATTGAACTATAAGATGTCTTACTGCTTTCAGGTTTATGCGGGTCTTAGACACCTCTGCCCCAGAGACTATTAGGTAAGGTTTTCCATCCACTTTGGCATAGATTTCGACACGTCCTAATAATGTTTATCAAGGGTGACCCGCAACCTGTCGACCATTATTCAGCTGGTCCCCTATCCCTTCTCAGTCGGAATTCACGAAGGGCCTTTCTTTCATCAGGGGTCATTTTAGCATAGTCTTTTGAGGGCACATAGTCGCCCCATCTTCGAGGTGTTGTGTTAGCTGCCTCGGCTTGAAATCTCCTTTGTTGTTGGGGAGCCCTAGGGGCTGCTTTTTTCTTTCTTTGGGTTTGTTTCATCCCGTTTTTTCTCTTTTCATCCCAACACTGTTGGTCGAGGTCACAAGACTTTACTGCTTGATCGATCTTGAGGACCAAGGTCTCACCAGGCATCCCAATGAAGGTCACTTTTCTCTTACTTCCCTTTACTACCACTCTCAGAGCCCCAACATCCTTTTCTCGAGGAACTGTTCGTCCGAGTCGATTCCAGACTGATGTGGGGTGTTGTCCTTGATCCATGCCTTCTTTTGCCTGTAGGATTTGAGAATCCTCCGTCGTGGTAGTAGATACCAGCTCAGGTTTTAGTTCAGTTGGATCGTTCATGTCGGACTGGTCCACCAGTCCTACTGGTGCCACTCCCGTGGCCATTCTTCGTTTTTGCCGTCTCGAGTTGTCTGTTCCTCAGAGCCTCCCGGACTCTATACCTTGCGCTTCGGATGGGAACAGACTGTCTGCTTAACTTACCGTTTGAACCATGGTCAGTAGTCCTTAGTAAGCCCCACTTACCCCACCACTGCCTAGTAGTATAGGGGTACTTAGCTGGTAGCTAGTCCTGCCGTGCTACAACTCCTCTACCCTAGGAGAGTTGTGGTTTGGCGCTCGGTCAGTCCACTGACGCACGCCTTGGTATCTTGAGTTCTTTATGCTTTAAGCACGTTGGGCGCCATGTTAATTCTACGTGAGTGAGGTTAGCTGCAGGATCTTGCAACAAGTCCTCACTCCAGCCTCTCCAGTAACGGGTTTTTTAACTTTTATCCTTGCACACGAGTATTACCCGATATGTCTCAAGATTAGTTAGAATTAAGGCTGAGACGAGGTAATTCAACCAGACTGTTACTGTCTTCAAATCTGCATGTCATACCCTGTTTCACTCCGCCGATAGCCCGACTTAGCAGAATGGAGTCAGATCGTATCCCACGGAGAAACACACATTAACGACAGATTACCTCTAGTAGATTGTTATTGTTATCCGTCTGGTCAGTTTTGGAACCTAGGAAAATAAGGTTCCAGGATATTGTTTTACTCTTTTTGGCTAACACAACCATTTAAAACCTCCAATAATCTTGTTGTTATCTTTGAACCAAGTTTCCCATCATTTAATATCAAGGTGAGTCGAATGAAAAATCCAAATTTGTACGTTTTATATTCTTTAATATTTAATTGCAGGGGATTTAACAGCATAAGCACTACTTACTACAGAAAAGATTTAATCAGGTTACATGATTTGCATTTAAGAGAGTTAAGTGATTCACAGCTCACCAAAGATGTCCTCCACACGCTGGGCTTTAATGTGTTTTTAGCTTTAATTGAATTGAGTTCTACTCCAATGTATAATTTGTATAATCTTCTAAAATGTTGGTTTATTCTACAATAATCTGATTCCGATCAAATATGTTTAATCCACCCAGGTAATCTTGGTGTGTTCCAACTTGTGTTTTTATCTCCACCAGGAAAACTTATTTTAATCCTATCAGGAAAAACTTGTTTTGTAATCATCCACTTTAGAAATCTTCATTTAATCCTGTTATAATCCAGTCAGGAAAGTCTGCACTTCCAGCAGACTGAATAAGTCTTCGTTGTAATTCCACAGAAAAACTCCAGGTAATTCTGTCGTGTTAAAAATCCCAGTTGTAATCCATCAAAACTGTTCAGGGTTAAAAATCTGGTAATCCTCCTAGGCAAATCAATTATTCCTCAAAAGTGTTATCCATTCAAAGATATTGTAATCCATTCAGTTGTTCTGCGATGCTGATGAGCAAGGCCTTCAAAGCAGGCCTGAGGTTAAAATTAGAACATCGTGTTCTCCTGGCTTTTCATCCAAGGACAGTCAGCTTCTAGCTGGCAGGTCTCACTCCGTGGTCAGACCGAGTGACCCAAAACAATAACAGATTTTCCAATCTCCAGGATCCATTCGGCAAAATCAGCTTTAATCCATCAAAGATTGTTTTCGAAACATTCAGCTCGCTGCAGCCGCAACGAGCACTCCTTTTGTCCAGGAGAAAAACTCTTTTTGAATTAATCCAATTTTCCCAAAGTATCCAGCAAATTCAAAGAATCCTTCATGACTCAAGCAACTTCAAAAGATGTTGTTTTGTTCCACAAAAATATTTTTAGATCAGGAAAAATAGTCTTCCACAAAAAGGCAGCTTTTAATCCATCAATTTTTGTTGTGCAGCACTGATGATCAAGGCTTTTCAAAGCAGGCTGTGACAAGAAAGAACATCCTGTTCTCTCAGACTTTAAACAATCAGTACTCAGTGACCAGGTCTCCAAGCTGATGTCTTTCTTTACATCAAGGGTTCAGAAAAATAGTATATTCCTTTAAATGATGTTTTAATCCTTCATTGCTGTCAAGCCGACGAGAGGCCTTCAGCCGCAGTTAGAAGATGAACAGGGACACTGCGTTCTCCTTATCTTCCAAACTTTTCCAAACATTCAGCTTGCTGCAGTCTGATCTCTCGACGCACAAAACTTCTCTTTAAACTCCTTTTAATCTGTTATGAACAGAAAGGAAAATATCCCTAATTCATTCAGAAGGGAAAAAAAATTGGTTTAATCCATTAATTGAGGTTTATTCCACAGAATTGTTATAAAACAAAAAAATCTTGTAGAAACAAAAATAATTATATCCAGGAAAAATCAGTTACTCCGATAAAAATGTAAAAACATCCATTCACAGCTCCGTTGAGCTTTCAAAGGCCCATTTTGCAGCAGCAGGGAGGACAAAAAAGAACTCCGTGTTCTTTTTAGCTCAAACAAGCTGATAAACCCGTCCGCTTTCAGCGAGAAGATCTCCGCTTTGTTGGTTTCAACCGATTATTTAATCTTCTTGTATAAAAGGAGGCTTTTTTACTGTTATTAATAATTTACTCTTAATATAAATTTAGATGAACAAGAAATGGGAGCTCCCCTTACCTTCTTCACAGGATAGTCCTTCAAGGGATTATTCCAGAAGTAAGGAAAAAATAAAATACCTCAACTCGACTGAGTTGAAGATTTGTTACTCCACTCTGGAAGCTAATGTCCAAATTTGAAAAAATGGAAATAAATCTGGGCTGAGCAAAAGAGATTCCTCTTGTTCTTCAAAAAAGGCAATCCTCTTCAGATATTCCAAGTTTTCAGAAAAGCTTCCAAAGGTCCAATTCTTGTCCAGTAAATCCAAAGGTCTTCAAAACCTTTCAGGAACTCAGCAGCTCAGCAAATTCTCTTCTCTTCCACAGCTTTTTTATAGCCCAGAGAGGGGGCTTCAGTTCCCCTCCTCAGAAAGTTACATCACTTTGATAGTGCTTCATTGGTCTGTTATGAGGTAACTTTTTACCTCCTCCCAGCCCTCACCGGACTGGTGACATAATGTCTCTCCAGCTGTCACCCTCCCTTCACTAGAGAATGACCCAATGCCATCTGTCATCTGGCAAAGTTCCAACTTCTTCAGTCAGAAGAAATTTTCAACTTTCACCCAGATTTACTCAAACTGTGGAAAAACACTCTTTTAACGTGCTATGTAATGTTCAAAACTATATTTTTCAACCCTCAGCAGTGAAGCATCCTTTAGTTTGCTGTGAATCATAAAAGAAAACATAAAATAACATACATTTTACTTCTCAATACATAATTCTGCATATTCAGTCAATCACTTAACATCCAGAAAACATTTTGCTTCAATAGAATTCTGTTTCACAAAAGTTCACATTCCCATCTGAAGCTTTTCACTTTTCTTTTGAACCAAGGCCTGACTTTCTCCTGTGTCTCAGCTGTGTTTAAGATAAGAGACCGTGCTCCTCACACTAAAATGTATGTGTGTGGGAGTGGGTGCGTGTGCTCGTGTACGCGTGGGTGTGTGTGTGTGCGTTAGAGCTCTGTGTCTGGCTGCTGTAGCATGGTTCAAAAATTGTTTATTCAAAGATTACATTTTAGTTATCTTTGCTTTAAAAACTCTTTTCATTTTTAACAGGCCTTGATCCACAGAGCTCTGTTTTAAGAGGCCTTCAGCTCATTTGACAACACAGCAAAACACAGCAAAACTAACAGCAGAAAGGTTTGCCTTATCTACTGGACCTAATTCTGTTCAGGCCTCCTGGGCCTGAGTGAGCATGCATATATGACCTTTGCTGTGTGCAGGTAAGGCCTAACTCAATCCCATTCCTTATCGCATAGGGTTAACCAAAATGCCATGCAATACCACAAAGATGGTTTACCAAAATACAGACAAAGCATATAAAAAGTAAAAAACATACATCATGTTTTTCTGCTTATGAGTTTAAAATGCCATATAAATTAAACTAATCTAGGGTTACTGACGGTGTGTTATTACACCCTGCTCTGAGCCCTGTGCCAAAGGCAACTTACCATGTGTGTGTATATGTGTTGTAAAGATCTTTGTAGCAGTATAAGTCTGTTTTCAACCCAAAAGTCCTACATATTTTGACACCCACTCCTTGAAAACAGGCGGTACTGCTCAAACAAGTCCTCTAACACTCATCGTGAATATCTCGTCATCTGTGTCCATGCCATCTGGGACCCCGAGATGTCGTCGTCAGGTCACGCGGGATCCTTGGTGCCTCTGGACCCTGGATTGCTGTTCGCTTCTTCGCAACATCCATCATGGTGTAGTCATCCTGGTCGGTTCCACGTGTGCCGCCCGACTGAGGTGAGGTTATCTCCTCAGGTCGTCTCCTCAGGTCATCTCCTCAGGTCATCTCCGGAGATCCTGTAGTGGTCAATGATTCTTCGTTCTCCCTTGTTGATCGAGCATCAGGATCAGCATTCTCACTGGCATGAGGCATCAGTTGTTTCAGCATTCTCCCTGGCTTCAGATATCCTTCAGGCGAGTAGGCAGCCTTGCCATCCACACCTACTGAAGCGGTGGTGTTACAGTAGGTCTTCAAGAATCAGGTCAGACTCTGAGTCAATGGGATCAGCTACTGCTGGTCTGACTGGGATAGCGTCGTCAGGTTCTTCCGGCTTAGCTGGGCCGGTTGTATCAGAACATTGTAAATAAGTAAATAAGTGAAATAAGTAAAGAAGTAAATAAGTAAACTACTAGCAAGAGCCGGGGAGGGTTTTTAAGCGGTGTTGGCTAAAATTATCAATTTCTTTCTGCTTTCGGAATCAAACCTCCTGGGTCGTACTTTGGGACTTTGCTCAGTAGCGTTGATTCTGGCACCGTCTTGTGTTTTACGGTGTGGACAGTCCTGACTTTTGGTTAGGTTTTGATGTTCTCCAGTTCGGTTTCTTCTGATGAAAGGAGGGACTTTGTCACAGTCCAGATGAATATTGCCCCAAAATTCCCAACGAGGGAGTATGGCTTGGCAGCTGTCATCCTTCGGTGGGGCAGGATAAATCACTTCAGCCTCCCAATATCCTTGGTGGCATAATCCCATTAGTGGTCTACAGCCCCAATCACAGTGCCATTCAGGGGTTTCTTTGTCCAGATGAATCCAGTTACATCTCGTTGTCCTTTTTATGTTGTGATGCAGGAGCATTATCCAGGTCACAATTCCTTCAGGCAAAATCAGTAGATTGATTACCTTGAAGTGGGGTTTGTCAGGCCCCGTTAGGTTCTCAGCCTCTACTGCAGACACCCATTCAGGGGTGTTTCTCAGCTGGTACATCCAAGCTGGATAGCCTGCTAGTCTTACTCTTTCCCAGGTCTTGGTAAGATTTTCAACAGTTTCATTTCTGTCCCATGGTACGAAGATGTCTCTTTGCGTGGTGTCCCAGCAGGTCATGTTTGCATATTTGGATCTCCCATGGGAGACTTTTACATGCGTTAGGCTCCATGGTCTGATTCCGGCTTGATACAAAATAACCAACAACATAACTAAGCCTATTAACACTACGAATCCCCGCAGCAGGGTTCGTAGACAAGTTGCTTTATCCATTCTCATAATCCTTAAACAGTCCTTAGGTCGGTCAGGGGTCGCCATATCTTCATAGATTTGTGGTACATCTTCATAGATGTGTGGATCTTCTTTATTGATGTGTGGATCTGCATCGCTGTTTGAATCATCTCGACTTAGTCTACTTTCCAGACTTGTCATGTTGAGAGAGTTTCTTTTCAAAGACTTTGCTTCTTTTAGCTCTGGGCTTCCTCCTCGAGCGCCTGTGAGTTGTGGTCACTCGATCTTTGAGGAGCTCCAGATATAGTGGAGAGGGGTGTGGCCATCCAGGTTGCAGTCTTTACCACACCCACTTCCACCGAATCACCAGCCATTCGGTAGGTTCAGGCTGGGGTCCTTCCAGGTGCCATTTCTGTTGGGGTTTGGGTCCCCATCTCAATTTGATACTTATTCCTTTTATTATCAGGTAGACCACATTAAATATTCATGGTGAGGTTGAAGGACAAAGCTTAGGGTGAGATTTATACTGTGGCAGGTATGCTGGCTTCAGGTGATAATTTTCTTGAGGTTCATCAAAATGAGACTTTCTGGTATCTTTGGTGATCGGTCTTGAGTCTATTATGTCTTTCTCTGTCACTGCTCCTCTATGGGGTTCTGCATGCTGCATGGTGTGAGCTGGTCAACCATCTGCCGGCGTTCCAGGTTGCCAATGTGGTCGCTTTTGACTCTCACTGGGACCTGGCCCTCTTTTCCTTTCACACGTCCTTTGTACAGTTCCACGCAGAGAGGAGATGGGTGTGGCAATTCTGGTCTCAACCCTCTCCACACCCACTTCCATTGGTAGACCCCCCAACATGCAGGTTCAAGCTGAGGGCCTTGCAGCCCACAAAAAGGTTCGTCAGATGGGTCCTCACCTCTTCGACGCTGTTCCTCCGCCTCCCCCAGTCTCTGTCTGAACATTTCCCTGGATCTTCTTCCATATTGCACATAGTGTTCACCCCATTCTTCCAACGCTGTTACCGTACTGACAAGTGGATGTCCTCTGTACGATACAGTCATCCTGTAAGCCATTCGTACCGGGTACTCTTCCCAATCGTTGATGGGCGTGCAGACTCGATCACACAGCATTCGTAGGGGCAGCTCAGTGTTTTCAACCACTATTTTGTTTGGGTTAGTTTCCCGGTTGTAGATGCTTATTTTCATGGCACGGCTTGTTGTCCAAACCTCCAACTCCCCTATGGAGATCTCGCAGAAATGTGTTTGATGTGGCTCTCTGTAATTATGGCCCCATCTGATTTTGAATTGCATTCCAAGTACTCTTAAATAGACAACATTGAAGATCCATGGTGTCCCCATTGGGCTGGGGATGTATGGCATTCTCCATGAGTCTTTTGTTACTGCATAGTCCGTGATACCTCTAAGAGACCCTTTAGTTAGGTCTTTGTTCCTGTGGAACATTATACATGAGCAGTAGTAATTTTTGGTTCTGTTAAAGTTTAGGGTGTAATCT
Organism: Garcialebias charrua; assembly: GCA_038048925.1. Classification (NCBI taxonomy): domain Eukaryota; kingdom Metazoa; phylum Chordata; class Actinopteri; order Cyprinodontiformes; family Rivulidae; genus Garcialebias; species Garcialebias charrua. Next base: position 10,792 of record JBBPBX010052549.1, read on the forward strand.
TTTCTGGGACGGTCTAACTTTACTAGTTCTTTCCGTACAATTAGAGCTGGTTGATACGGTCCTGTCCTGGATCGTTGAATCAGCAAATTCCACACATAAGTGGGTGCCTCGTCCTCTGAGTCTGAGTCATTGTAAAGCGGGTCTCTGTCCCAGGACCAGCATGTTTCGATGATTTTTGCAGATTTTATATTATCTCTCCCTTTCCAGATATAATTTGGACACCTCACGATTTGATCTAATAATTCTCCACCTTTCCTTTTGCGATGAGATCCTTTGATGATTCTAGCGCCCCGTCGTTCAGTTTTTAGTTGTTCATTTCCTTGTTCATGTGCTTCCATTCCCTCAGAAATGTCTTGCTGGCCCAAGCGTTCAGCACACTTTGCTTTTTCTCTGTTTTACTTTGGTTGGGACTTTTTTGTGTCTTCTTTATTGTCTTTGATCAGCTGTCTCGTAGCTCCCACTGAATACACTCCTTTGTATGGTGCCACGACCATCCTTACCGAGACTTTAATCCACTGGGTGGAGTCAGGTCTTATGGGCGTGTCTACACTTTGTGCAGCTGTTCTGGGAATCTACAGCATCCTCGTTTGACAATTTACATAGTACTTCACCATAGTCCCCTCCCATTCACAGGTACAATCTTTTGGGCCTCTTTCACTCAATTCCCATTGTGTGAAGATCATTACTCTTGGCAAAACTGTGGTCCTAGTTTTCCCACAAATAAAGGTATCCACCTTTACTGGCTTCAGTTGTACTCCCGTACATCTTTTCTTTTCACCTCAGTTCTGAGGGGTTTATTTTTTAATCTTTATATTTTCTCTTCGCCTCAGGTTCTTCGCCTCAGAGGGGATAATTTCTTCATCTTTGTTCTTCACCTCAGATTTGAGGGGCTAATTCTTTCGTCTTTTATCTTCACCTCAAGTTTTGAGGGGCCTAACTTCTCCTGGTCCATCCCACCAAATGGGTAGGCCAGTAGGTTCCATGTTGACTTCACAGCTGTTTTACAGCTTGTTCCACTTCATCATTTCGCATTCTGCTGACAGGTATCTTCTCTTGGCGTACTCCAAGGTCTTCAGAGCCCTACCTGCCCAAAAGCTCTGAGGTTGTTCTTCTTAAGATAACTCCCCCGCATATAGTGGCCATTCTACGATAGGGGAGCATGGTACTTGGTTCATTGGCCATAATCCGGTTTCTGGTTTGAATTAGCTAGGAATTGGCTTCAGTTGCTCTATTTCCAGGATTCCCTAACTTTGTTAACACAACCGTGTTATTGTCTAATATTCTCATCACTTTGTCTGTGGCGTTCCATTTGTGCTCCACTGCAACTGCTGATGGGTGATCCTGTGCTCTGACCCACCCTTTTTGTCCAACCTCAAATGAAGTGTTGGAGGCTGGTTGTTCCTCTTTAACCTTGAGGCCCCGCTACTGTCCAGCGTGTTAAATTGACGTTGGTTAAGCTCCTCACCGGGGGAGGGTCTTCCAGCTCAACGCCTGTCATTCAAGGCTTGTCCTACTTCCACAGTTATAGTGCATTCCTTGGTATTAGCATGTTTAGCTAATCCAATGTGTTGGCTAAACCTATGGCTCTTTCTTTCTTTCTTTCTTTCAACTTTGCTGGCTTGAGTTGTGGGGGGCAGTGAGAAAACGCATCACCCCAAAAGTCTGACACTAGTGATCCACTTGTACGTTGTGACAGTGTGTCCCATCATCAGCTCTCAGTTCCTTTGGAAAGCCCAACGACCCACAGAATCGTTTCAGCATGATAGCAACACCGTTGCCTTCTTGTTTTTCTTACTGTTAACAAGTGCCACCCGTGACACCTGCCAGTTTGTTCATCCACTAGGTGCCTGCATCGTCCTGAGTTTGTATTGACCAAATACCACACAGTCATGCAGCACCTTGTGAATTTGCTTCATGGGAATCCAGAGCTCCTGACTCTCCAACTCCTTACGTGTAGGTTGTACGCCCGTATGACCTAGCCCTTCATGCACGCCACGCACAACCTCTAACACGTACTCCTGTGGGACCCTCGGCCCGCCGGGGTTTGTTCCCACTCTCGATCCCGACAAAAACGATCTTTCTCTGTTGCACATAAGATCCACTTCTTCATTCCTCTGCTAATAGTCTCCTTCTTTAGCATGGAATCTTCGAATCTAGCCACAGAGTCCAACTTAATAATCTGCTTCAACTTCTCTTTCCCAGCCTGGGAGAAGTCGCTCTCATTCATTCTTTGTTCTGTTACATTGGGGATATTTTCACAGGTTTTTGTACAGTCCTGTTTGCCAATTGAACTGTAAGATGTCTTATTGTTTTCAGGTTTATGCGGGTCATAGACACCTCTGCCCCAGAGACTATTAGGTAAGGTTTTCCATCCACTTTGGCATAGATTTCAACCCCGTCCTAATAAGCGTTATCTAGGGTGACCCGCAACCTTTCGGCCATTATTTAGCTGGTCCCCCATCCCTTCTCAGTCGGAATTCACGAAGGGCCTTTCTTTCATCAGGGGTCATTTTAGCATAGTCTTTTGAGGGCACATAGTCGCCCCATCTTCGAGGTGTTGTGTTAGCTGCCTCGGCTTGAAATCTCCTTTGTTGTTGGGGAGCCCTAGGGGCTGCTTTTTTCTTTCTTTGGGTTTGTTTCATCCCGTTTTTTCTCTTTTCATCCCAACACTGTTGGTCGAGGTCACAAGACTTTACTGCTTGATCGATCTTGAGGACCAAGGTCTCACCAGGCATCCCAATGAAGGTCACTTTTCTCTTACTTCCCTTTACTACCACTCTCAGAGCCCCAACATCCTTTTCTCGAGGAACTGTTCGTCCGAGTCGATTCCAGACTGATGTGGGGTGTTGTCCTTGATCCATGCCTTCTTTTGCCTGTAGGATTTGAGAATCCTCCGTCGTGGTAGTAGATACCAGCTCAGGTTTTAGTTCAGTTGGATCGTTCATGTCGGACTGGTCCACCAGTCCTACTGGTGCCACTCCCGTGGCCATTCTTCGTTTTTGCCGTCTCGAGTTGTCTGTTCCTCAGAGCCTCCCGGACTCTATACCTTGCGCTTCGGATGGGAACAGACTGTCTGCTTAACTTACCGTTTGAACCATGGTCAGTAGTCCTTAGTAAGCCCCACTTACCCCACCACTGCCTAGTAGTATAGGGGTACTTAGCTGGTAGCTAGTCCTGCCGTGCTACAACTCCTCTACCCTAGGAGAGTTGTGGTTTGGCGCTCGGTCAGTCCACTGACGCACGCCTTGGTATCTTGAGTTCTTTATGCTTTAAGCACGTTGGGCGCCACAACACCTCCACCCAAGGAGAGTTGTGGTTTGGTGCTTTGTCAGTCCACTGACGCACGCCTTTTTATCTTGAGTTCTTTATGCTTTAAGCACGTTGGGCGCCATGTTAATTCTACGTGAGTGAGGTTAGCTGCAGGATTTTGCAACAAGTCCTCACTCCAGCCTCTCCAGTAACGGGTTTTTTAACTTTTATCCTTGCACACGAGTATTACCCGATATGTCTCAAGATTAGTTAGAATTAAGGCTGAGACGAGGTAATTCAACCAGACTGTTACTGTCTTCAAATCTGCATGTCATACCCTGTTTCACTCCGCCGATAGCCCGACTTAGCAGAATGGAGTCAGATCGTATCCCACGGAGAAACACACATTAACGACAGATTACCTCTAGTAGATTGTTATTGTTATCCGTCTGGTCAGTTTTAGAACCTAGGAAAATAAGGTTCCAGGATATTGTTTTACTCTTTTTGGCTAACACAACCATTTAAAACCTCCAATAATCTTGTTGTTATCTTTGAACCAAGTTTCCCATCATTTAATATCAAGGTGAGTCAAAGGAAAAATCCAAATTTGTACGTTTTTATGTTTCTTTATTATTTAGTTGCAGGGGAAACAGCATAAGCACTACTTACTACAGAAAAAGATTTAATCAGGTTACATGATTTGCATTTAAGAGAGTTAAGTGATTCACAGCTCACCAAAAGATGTCTTCCACACGCTGGGCTTTAATGTGTTTTTAGCTTTAATTGAATTGAGTTCTACTCCAATGTATAATTTGTATAATCTTCTAAAATGTTGGTTTATTCTATAATAATCTGATTCCGATCAAATATGTTTAATCCACCCAGGTAATCTTGGTGTGTTCCAACTTGTGTTTTTATCTCCACCAGGAAAACTTATTTTAATCCTATCAGGAAATCTTGTCACCTCCAGGTGATGCTGTTGCACTCCAGTCAGAAGTCTGCACTCCAGCAGACTGGACAAATCTTTGTTTAATCCCACATAGGAAAAGCTTGTGTTTTCAACTCTTCAGGAAAAACTTGCTTTGTAATCCCACTTCCAGCAGACTGAATAAATCTTCGTTGTAATTCCACAGAAAAACTCCAGGTAATTCTGTCGTGTTAAAAATCCCAGTTGTAATCCATCAAAACTGTTTAGGGCTAAAAAATCTGGTAATCCTCCCAGACAAAATCAATTATTCCTCAAAAGTGTTATCCATTCAAAGATATTGTAATCCATTCAGTTGTTCTGCGATGCTGATGAGCAAGGCCTTCAAAGCAGGCCTGAGGTTAAAATTAGAACATCGTGTTCTCCTGGCTTTTCATCCAAGGACAGTCAGCTTCTAGCTGGCAGGTCTCACTCCGTGGTCAGACCGAGTGACCCAAAACAATAACAGATTTTCCAATCTCCAGGATCCATTCGGCAAAATCAGCTTTAATCCATCAAAGATTGTTTTCGAAACATTCAGCTCGCTGCAGCCGCAACGAGCACTCCTTTTGTCCAGGAGAAAAACTCTTTTTGAATTAATCCAATTTTCCCAAAGTATCCAGCAAATTCAAAGAATCCTTCATGACTCAAGCAACTTCAAAAGATGTTGTTTTGTTCCACAAAAATATTTTTAGATCAGGAAAAATAGTCTTCCACAAAAAGGCAGCTTTTAATCCATCAATTTTTGTTGTGCAGCACTGATGATCAAGGCTTTTCAAAGCAGGCTGTGACAAGAAAGAACATCCTGTTCTCTCAGACTTTAAACAATCAGTACTCAGTGACCAGGTCTCCAAGCTGATGTCTTTCTTTACATCAAGGGTTCAGAAAAATAGTATATTCCTTTAAATGATGTTTTAATCCTTCATTGCTGTCAAGCTGACGAGAGGCCTTCAGCCGCAGTTAGAAGATGAACAGGGACACTGCGTTCTCCTTATCTTCCAAACTTTTCCAAACATTCAGCTTGCTGCAGTCTGATCTCTCGACGCACAAAACTTCTCTTTAAACTCTTCCAGATTTAAAATCAATCAACTCTCTGAATCCATCAAGGTTTTCAGCAAAATAGTATATTCCTTTAAATGATGTTTTAATCCATCATTTGTTCTGCGGTACTGACAAACAAGGCTTCAGAGCAGGCCTAAGATAAGAAAGCACACCGTGTTCCTATCTAAGTAAACAGCCTGTCAGCGCTCGGAGCTTCTCCCAAAATTACTTTAATCTTTCATCAAACAAAGTTATCCTTGTAGCCGATTTTCCATCCTCAGGTAGTAGCAGTCTTGTTGCTGTTATACTAAATTTAATATAATTTTAATGCTCTGGACAAGAATGGGAATATTTCCTTACCTTCTGTTCGGCAAATCCACAGGGGCTTTTTACCAAAGGTAAGGAAAAAATACCTCAAATCCATCAAAACTGTTTAGGGCTAAAAAATCTGGTAATCCTCCCAGACAAAATCAATTATTCCTCAAAAGTGTTATCCATTCAAAGATATTGTAATCCATTCAGTTGTTCTGCGATGCTGATGAGCAAGGCCTTCAAAGCAGGCCTGAGGTTAAAATTAGAACATCGTGTTCTCCTGGCTTTTCATCCAAGGACAGTCAGCTTCTAGCTGGCAGGTCTCACTCCGTGGTCAGACCGAGTGACCCAAAACAATAACAGATTTTCCAATCTCCAGGATCCATTCGGCAAAATCAGCTTTAATCCATCAAAGATTGTTTTCGAAACATTCAGCTCGCTGCAGCCGCAACGAGCACTCCTTTTGTCCAGGAGAAAAACTCTTTTTGAATTAATCCAATTTTCCCAAAGTATCCAGCAAATTCAAAGAATCCTTCATGACTCAAGCAACTTCAAAAGATGTTGTTTTGTTCCACAAAAATATTTTTAGATCAGGAAAAATAGTCTTCCACAAAAAGGCAGCTTTTAATCCATCAATTTTTGTTGTGCAGCACTGATGATCAAGGCTTTTCAAAGCAGGCTGTGACAAGAAAGAACATCCTGTTCTCTCAGACTTTAAACAATCAGTACTCAGTGACCAGGTCTCCAAGCTGATGTCTTTCTTTACATCAAGGGTTCAGAAAAATAGTATATTCCTTTAAATGATGTTTTAATCCTTCATTGCTGTCAAGCTGACGAGAGGCCTTCAGCCGCAGTTAGAAGATGAACAGGGACACTGCGTTCTCCTTATCTTCCAAACTTTTCCAAACATTCAGCTTGCTGCAGTCTGATCTCTCGACGCACAAAACTTCTCTTTAAACTCTTCCAGATTTAAAATCAATCAACTCTCTGAATCCATCAAGGTTTTCAGCAAAATAGTATATTCCTTTAAATGATGTTTTAATCCATCATTTGTTCTGCGGTACTGACAAACAAGGCTTCAGAGCAGGCCTAAGATAAGAAAGCACACCGTGTTCCTATCTAAGTAAACAGCCTGTCAGCGCTCGGAGCTTCTCCCAAAATTACTTTAATCTTTCATCAAACAAAGTTATCCTTGTAGCCGATTTTCCATCCTCAGGTAGTAGCAGTCTTGTTGCTGTTATACTAAATTTAATATAATTTTAATGCTCTGGACAAGAATGGGAATATTTCCTTACCTTCTGTTCGGCAAATCCACAGGGGCTTTTTACCAAAGGTAAGGAAAAAATACCTCAATCCTGAATCGAGATTTGAGGCTATATTCCAGCTCTGCAATTAATCCAATTTTTGAAGAAGAATAGCAAGGGATCCAGGCTGAAGCAAAAATATCTCCTTTTTTGTCCAAGGAGAGTCTTTTTAGAATATTCTATCTTCTTCTTTAGTTCCAGAGCGTCCGTCTTTGTCCAGTAATCCAAATGGTCTTCAAAAAATCTTCAGCAAACTTCTCTTCTTAAACAGCCTTATTTATACTCAAGAAAAGGGTTTGACCCCCACTATTCTAGACCATCATGTCATTTTCCTGTCATTCTATTGGTCAATAGTGAGGTAACTTTTTACCCCTCCTCTCAGCCCTCACTGAGCAATGACATAATGTCTCCTCCAGCTGTCCCCCTCCTTCAGCAGAGAATGACCCAATGTCATCTGTCATCTGGCAAGGTTCCAACTTCTTCAGTCAGAAGAAATTTTCAACTTTCACCCAGATTTACTCAAACTGTGGAAAAAACACTCTTTTAACGTGCTATGTAATGTTCAAAACTATATTTTTCAACCCTCAGCAGTGAAGCATCCTTTAGTTTGCTGTGAATCATAAAAGAAAACATAAAATAACATACATTTTACTTCTCAATACATAATTCTGCATATTCAATCAATCACTTAACATCCAGAAAACATTTTGCTTCAATAGAATTCTGTTTCACAAAAGTTCACATTCCCATCTGAAGCTTTTCACTTTTCTTTTGAACCAAGGCCTGACTTTCTCCTGTGTCTCAGCTGTGTTTAAGATAAGAGACCGTGCTCCTCACACTAAAAGGTATGTGTGTGTGTGTGGGTGCGTGTGCTCGTGTGCGCGTGTATGTGTGTGTGTGCGTTAGAGCCTCTGTGTCTGGCTGCTGTAGCATGGTTCAAAAATGCTCATTCAAAGATTACATTTTATTTCAATTATCTTTGTTTCAAATGCTTTAAAAACTCTTCATTTTTAACAGGCCTTAAATCACAGAGCTCTGTTTTAAGAGGCCTTCAGCTCAGTGTTCTTTCTATTTATTTTGGGGAGTTCTATTTGACAACACAGCAAAACACAGCAAAACTAACAGCAGAAAGGTTTGCCTCTGAGGCCTTCCTGCGTTTTTACTTGACCTAATTCTGTTCAGGCCTCCTCCTGGGCCTGAGTGAGCATGCATATATGACCTTTGCTGTGCGTGTGTTAATGTGAGGCCTGACTCAATCTTATATTTCTTATAGCACAGGGTTAACTGAACACACAACAACTCAAAGACAGTTTACTAAAATACAACCAAAGCCTAAAAATAAAAACATATGAGTTTAAAATGCCATATAAATTAAACTAATCTAGGGTTACTGACGGTGTGTTATTACACCCTGCTCTCAGCCCTGTGCCAAAGGCAACTTACCATGTGTGTGTATATGTGTTGTAAAGATTTTTGTAGCAGTATAAGTCTGTTTTCAACCCAAAAGTCCTGCATATTTTGACAATATATATATATCATATATATATATATATATATATATATATATATATATATATATATATATATATATATATATATATATATATATATATATATATATATATATATATATATATATATATATATATATATATATATATATATATATATATATATATATATATATATATATATATATATATATATATATATATATATATATATATATATATATATATATATATATATATATATATATATATATATATATATTGTATATATATATATATATATATATATATATATATATATATATATATGTATATATATATATATATGTATATATATATATATATATATATCCATCCATCCATCCATCCATCTTCTTCCGCTTATCCGGGGTCGGGTCGCGGGGGTAGCAGCCTAAGTAGGGAGGCCCAGACTTCCCTCTCCCCAGCCACTTGGAGCAGCTCCTCCGGGGGAATCCCAAGGCGTTCCCAGGCCAGCCGAGAAACATAGTCCCTCCAGCGCGTCCTGGGTCTTCCTCTGGGTCTCCTCCCGGTGGGACATGCCCGGAACACCTCACCAGGGAGGCGTCCAGGAGGCATCCTAACCAGATGCCCGAGCCACCTCAACTGGCTCCTCTCGATGTGGAGAAGCAGCGGCTCTACTCCGAGTCCCTCCCGGATGACTGAGCTTCTCACCCTATCTCTAAGGGAGAGTCCAGCCACCCTGCGGAGAAAACTCATTTCAGCCGCTTGTATCCGAGATCTTGTTCTTTCGGTCACAACCCAAAGCTCATGACCATAGATGAGGGTGGGAACGTAGATCGATCGGTAAATTGAGAGCTTTGCCTTTTGACTCAGCTCTCTCTTCACCACGACAGACCGGTACAGCGCCCGCTTCACTGCGGACGCTGCACCTATCCGCCTATCGATCTCACGCCCCAGTTTTCCCTCATTCGTGAACAAGATCCCGAGATACTTAAACTCCTCCACTTGGGGCAGGACCTCCTCCCCGACCCGGAGAGGGCATGCTACCCTTTTCCGGCTCAAGACCATGGCCTCGGATTTGGAGGAACTGATCCTCATCCCGGCCGCATCGCATTCAGCTGCAAACCGCTCCAGCGAAAGCTGTAGATCACGAGCTGATGAAGCCAATAGGACCACATCATCTGCAAAAAACAGAGAAGCGATTCTAAGGTCACCAAAACGGATCCTCTCAACACCTTGGCTGCGCCTAGAAATTCTGTCCATAAAAGTTATGAACAGAATCGGTGACAAAGGGCAACCTTGGCGGAGTCCAACTCTCACCGGAAACGAGCCTGACTTACTGCCGGCAATGCGGACCAAGCTCTGACACCGGTCGTACAGGGACCTAACAGCCCTTATCAAAGGGCCTGGTACCCCATACTCCCGGAGTACCCCCCACAGAACCCCCCGAGGGACGCGGTCGAATGCCTTCTCCAAGTCCACAAAACACATGTAAACTGGTTGGGCAAACTCCCACGCACCCTCCAGGACCCTGCTGAGGGTGTAGAGCTGGTCCAGTGTTCCACGACCAGGACGAAAACCACACTGCTCCTCCTGAATCCGAGGTTCGACTATCCGACGGACCCTCCTCTCCAGAACCCCTGAATAGACCTTACCAGGGAGGCTTAAGAGTGTGATCCCCCTATAGTTGGAACACACCCTACGGTCCCCCTTTTTAAATAGGGGAACCACCACCCCAGTCTGCCAATCCAAGGGAACTGCCCCAGATGTCCACGCGATATTGCAGAGTCGCGTAAGCCAACACAACCCTACAACATCCAGAGCCCTAAGGAACTCCGGGCGAATCTCATCCACCCCCGGAGCCTTGCCACCGCGGAGCTTTTTAACCACCTCGGCGACCTCAGCACCAGAGATCAGAGAACCCGACCCAAAGTCCCCAGGCTCTGCTTCCTCAGTGGAAGACGTGCCAGTAGGATTGAGGAGGTCTTCGAAGTATTCCGCCCACCGACTCACAACATCCCGAGTTGAGGTCAGCAGCACGCCACCTCCACCATAAATGGTGTTGGTCTCGTACCTCTTTCCCCCCCTGAGACGCCGGATGGTGGACCAGAATCGCCTCGAAGCCGTACGGAAGTCATTCTCCATGGCCTCTCCGAACTCCTCCCACGCCCGAGTTTTTGCCTCAGCAACCACCCGAGCCGCATGCCGCTTGGACTGCCGGTACCTATCAGCTGCTTCCGGGGTCCCACAAGCCAAAAAGGCCCAATAGGACTCCTTCTTCAGCCTGACAGCATCCCTCACTGCCGGTGTCCACCACCGGGTTCGAGGGTTGCCACCTCGACAGGCACCAACAACCTTGCGGCCACAGCTCCGATAAGCTGCCTCGACAATAGAGGCGCGGAACACGGCCCACTCGGACTCCATGTCCCCCGCCTCCCTCGGAACGTGTTCAAAGCTCTCCCGGAGGTGGGAGTTAAAGCTCCGTCTTACGGGAGACTCTGCCAGACGTTCCCAGCAGACCCTCACGATACGTTTGGGTCTGCCAGGTCTGACCGGCATCCTCCCCCACCATCGGAGCCAACTCACCACCAGGTAGTGGTCAGTAGACAGCTCCGCCCCTCTCCTCACCCGAGTGTCCAAGACATGCGGCCGCAGATCAGATGAGACGACAACAAAGTCGATCATCGAACTGCGACCTAGGGTGTCCTGGTGCCAAGAGCACATATGGACACCCTTATGCTTAAACATGGTGTTCGTTATGGACAATCCATGACGAGCACAGAAGTCCAATAACAGAACACCACTCTGGTTCAGATCAGGGGGGCCGTTCCTCCCAACCACACCCCTCCAGGTCTCACTGTCATTGCCCACGTGAGCGTTGAAGTCCCCCAGTAGAACAAGGGAGTCCCCAGGAGGCGCACTCTCCAATACCCCCTCCAAGGACTCCAAAAAGGGTGGGTAGTCTGAGCTGCCGTTTGGTGCATAGGCACAAACAACAGTCAGAGCCCGTCCCCCCACACGTAGGCGAAGGGAGGCTACCCTCTCGTTCACCGGGGTGAACCCCAACGTACAGGCACCAAGATGGGGGGCAACCAGTATGCCCACTCCTGCTCGGCGCCTCTCACCAGGGGCAACTCCAGAGTGGAAGAGTGTCCAACCCCTCTCAAGGAAACTGGTTCCAGAGCCAGAGCCATGCGTTGAGGTGAGTCCGACTATTTCTAGTCGGAACCTCTCAACCTCACACACTAGCTCAGGCTCCTTCCCCACCAGAGAGGTGACATTCCATGTCCCAATGGCCAGCTTCTGTAGCCGAGGATCAGACCGCCAGGGTCCCCGCCCTCGGCCGCCACCCATCTCACATTGCACCCGACCCCTTTGGCCCCTCCCACAGGTGGTGAGCCCATGGGAAGGGGGACCCACGTCTCCTCTTCGGGCTGTGCCCGGCCGAGCTCCATGGGTAAAAGCCCGGCCACCAGGCGCTCGCCAGCGTGCCCCACCTCCGGGCCTGGCTCCAGAGTGGGGCCCCGGTGACCCGCGTCCGGGCGAGGGAAAACTTAGTCCATTAATTGTACTCATCATAGGGGTTTTCGGGCTGCGCTTTGTCAGATCCCTCACCTAGGACCTGTCTGCCTTGGGTGACCCTTCTAGGGGCATGAAGCCCCTGACAGCATAGCTCCTAGGATCATTGAGATACTCAAACCTTACCATACACATACATATATGTATACATATATATATACATATATATATATATATATATATATATATATACATACATATATATATATACATATATATATACATATCCTCTCCGAACTCCTCCCACGCCCGAGTTTTTGCCTCAGCAACCACCCGAGCCGCATGCCGCTTGGACTGCCGGTACCTATCAGCTGCTTCCGGGGTCCCACAAGCCAAAAAGGCCCAATAGGACTCCTTCTTCAGCCTGACAGCATCCCTCACTGCCGGTGTCCACCACCGGGTTCGAGGGTTGCCACCACGACAGGCACCAACAACCTTGCGGCCACAGCTCCGATAAGCTGCCTCGACAATAGAGGCGCGGAACACGGCCCACTCGGACTCCATGTCCCCCGCCTCCCTCGGAACGTGTTCAAAGCTCTCCCGGAGGTGGGAGTTAAAGCTCCGTCTTACGGGAGACTCTGCCAGACGTTCCCAGCAGACCCTCACAATACGTTTGGGTCTGCCAGGTCTGACCGGCATCCTCCCCCACCATCGGAGCCAACTCACCACCAGGTAGTGGTCAGTTGACAGCTCCGCCCCTCTCTTCACCCGAGTGTCCAAGACATGCGGCCGCAGATCAGATGAGACGACAACAAAGTCGATCATCGAACTGCGACCTAGGGTGTCCTGGTGCCAAGAGCACATATGGACACCCTTATGCTTAAACATGGTGTTCGTTATGGACAATCCATGACGAGCACAGAAGTCCAATAACAGAACACCACTCGGGTTCAGATCAGGGGGGCCGTTCCTCCCAACCACACCCCTCCAGGTCTCACTGTCATTGCCCACGTGAGCGTTGAAGTCCCCCAGTAGAACAAGGGAGTCCCCAGGAGGCGCACTCTCCAATACCCCCTCCAAGGACTCCAAAAAGGGTGGGTAATCTGAGCTGCCGTTTGGCGCATAGGCACAAACAACAGTCAGAGCCCGTCCCCCCACACGTAGGCGAAGGGAGGCTACCCTCTCGTTCACCGGGGTGAACCCCAACGTACAGGCACCAAGATGGGGGGCAACCAGTATGCCCACTCCTGCTCGGCGCCTCTCACCAGGGGCAACTCCAGAGTGGAAGAGTGTCCAACCCCTCTCAAGGAAACTGGTTCCAGAGCCAGAGCCATGCGTTGAGGTGAGTCCGACTATTTCTAGTCGGAAACTCTCAACCTCACACACTAGCTCAGGCTCCTTCCCCACCAGAGAGGTGACATTCCATGTCCCAATGGCCAGCTTCTGTAGCCGAGGATCAGACCGCCAGGGTCCCCGCCCTCGGCCACCACCCATCTCA
>JBBPBX010052550.1:0-14869 GCA_038048925.1 Garcialebias charrua
ACAGTTCTCCGTCGTCCATCATCATGGGGTTCAGTTTCAGTGAGGGTGAAGTAGTTTTTTTATTACAAGGACACACCAGGCTCTTAAATCAGTGGGGGTTGCTGTTTTGGGAAGAAAAGACAGGAAGAACCAGTTTGTGAGATCCATGGTCTTCCAGGACATTGTACCTGAATCATGTGAGGTCAGTGGGGGGGAGAACATTTCAGTTTGAATACCAGTATTGTTTTCCAAATTGAGTCCTGCAGACATTATGGCCAGGGTGAGAGTCACAACTAATAACATTATCATTTACACAAAAGAACTGGAGGGAGACCTCCAGCTGAAAACAAATTGGAGTTGAAGAGTTTTTAAAAAAAAGTTTTCTCTCCAGAGTCAACTAATGCCATTTATCCACAGGGCCTGTTCGCGCTCGTTCGGGCTAGTTCGTAACTAGTTAACAACTAGTTATGGAGTGTACCCACAGGGGCCTGTTCACGTGAAACCAGACCTATTTTGGGACCTTCTTGACTGAGGTACAAACCCTGATAGCAAACAGATTCCGGACCGGATCCGTTCCGGATCTACCGTAGGATCCGAAACGGATGCTTAAAACGGATCCGGATCGGAGTCCACTTGCACACCGGATCGGATCCGATTCGGATCCGGATCACAGATCCAGATCGGATATGGTCCGGACCCTATCCTGATCCACTCATTAAAGAGGGTTTTTGGGTACATCCGGCCCGGATCCGTTTTGGACCCGTTCATGGAATGTTTCATCCGGCCCGGATCCGTTTTGGACCCGTTCATGGAATGCTTCATCCGGCCCACATCCGTTTATGTTACTCATATCGGAGGTGGACTAATTTGGTCCAGAACCTTTACGTTGACCTTGAACCTCAAACACAGTGGACAAACTGACTGTGGAAACTTGACACTGGACCTCAAGCAACGTGGATTCTGTGCCTCGTCTCTTCCTCCAGACTCTAAGACCTTAATTTACAAAGTAAATGCAAAATTTACTTTCATCAAAGAACATAACTTTGGACCACTCGGCAGCAGTCCCAGATGACTCTTCTGACGCTCTCTTGTTCAAGGGTGGCTTGAGACAAAAAAATGCAACAGCTGTAACCCATGTCTTGCATACGTCTGTGCATGGTGGTTCTTGAAGCATTGACTCCAGCTGCAATCCACTCTTTGTGAATCGCCTCAAAATTTTGGAATGGGGTTTGTTTCACAATACTGTACTCTCCAGCCAGCCTCTTTAGTAATGACCTTTTGTGTCTTGCCCTCATTGTACAAGGTGCCAATGGTCATTTTCTGGACCATGGTAAAGTCTGGAGTCTTCCCCATGATTGTGTAGCCTACGGAACTAGACTAAGACCATTTAAAGGCCTTTGCAAGTGTTTTGAGTTAATTGGCTGATTAGACTGTGGCACCAGGTGTCTTAAATATTGAACCTTATTACCAATTTTCGAATGTTGAGAAACCGAATTTGGAGTTCATTACGGAGTTGTCAGTTAAACAAACATTAAAAGAAGTAAGCATTTGAAATATATCAGTCTGCATGTAATGAATTAATATATTAAAGTGTCACTTTTTGAATGGAATTACTAAAATCCAACATTTTCATGATATTCTAATTTTATGACCAGCACCTGTATAAATGCTTTCTTTTATCCAGGGAGTCGGATCCATCGCCCTGCATCCACCTTCAGGTCGACTCTGCTACACTGCAGTAGTAGTTAGGGGTGCAAAGAGCCAGGCGGAGGTTGATTGTGCCTGGATGGATGGCCGGAACAAAGTGGTGTTGTGGAGGAAGGCTAGCATGCCAATCTCTCTGGTCTTTGCCAACGATGGAACCAGGATCTACTGGGCTGACAGTGGTCAGGGTTTAAATTATTTTATTTTTTATTTTTTAACTTTCTTTGCATCTATATAAACGGTCTCTCTGCAGGTGAAGGAGTAATAAGCTCTATTGGAGTGGATGGATCGGAGTATAAAGAGTATAAAACTGGTCCCAATCTGCTCGTCTCCTTCACACGTATTGAGAAGGTTTTCTTTTGGATAACTCTGGATAAAGGTGAGGACAAAAAGTGGCAGCGGAATGTAATTCTCAAAGCCTGTTTACGCCTGGACTTAATCCTGCCCTGAAGATGGGATTACGTTTTGACACCGCAACTACTACTAATGCTTGAATATAAAATCAGACTCTTTGGACTTAAAATCCAAAGCAAACCTCAATGCTCCTGATCATGACAATGACTGAAACATTTTCCAGTAATAAACTCATGAAGATTAATTTGAATCGGTCAGCAGATGGCAGTAGAAAAATGTTTTTCTACCTCTAGTTTGTTCTAAAAAGCAAAATTTTGAACTAATTTTAGATGTATATTTTTTCCCCCTTACCTGTGTAGATGTAAGCAAGCTGTGGTTCAGTGATGGACTTCAGCCCAAACAGTTGTGGTTTCAAACAAAAGCCAGTGTGGTGGAAATGAGATCCTACAACGACGACGGCCAGTCCGGTAGGTCTCTGCTGCTTATTTCTGCTATCCAGCCCCTCTTCGAGAGGGGCAAACTGTTGAGCTTAAGTACATTTTAGAACGTTCTTTGAATTCATGTTCAAGTCAAGAGAAA
This sequence comes from Garcialebias charrua, assembly GCA_038048925.1. Lineage (NCBI taxonomy): Eukaryota > Metazoa > Chordata > Actinopteri > Cyprinodontiformes > Rivulidae > Garcialebias > Garcialebias charrua. Next base: position 2,617 of record JBBPBX010052550.1, read on the forward strand.
ATGTGTAATAATTTAGTGAACAATAGAAGTAAATCCCTAAAAATGGGAATTTCCACAATGTTGGAAGATTGTAAAGACTTAAATGTAACATTTATGGTGGTGAAATGGCAGATAAAAGTTCAGACCATGATTTGAAGTGGAAAAGGAACTTATTTATCATAAAACACAATGGGTGTAAAATCACAAGAGACATAATTTCAGCCTGTTAAATTACAACCTAAACTGTGGGACAAGTAAATGGACTTTATTCAGTAACGTCTCATCTGAGTGCAGTCGATCTTCTGTATTTCAGGCTGCTGGAGTTTTAAAATGTTTATGCAAATCATTTGAAGAGAACGCAAGTTTTCTATAGCTGATCTGGAAGCATTTTACTGTACCATTTAGACAGGCATGTTCTCAAACTGCTTAACTGAAATCTATTTTGTGTAACGCTTTAGCTCCTGCCCAGGTCTGTAATGCTGACAAACAAGCTTGCTTCCCGTTGTTGGCTAAATATGCAGGGCAGAAGCAAGTCCGACCAGTCTGTTGGTCACAACATCTGCATCAAACTTCTCCTTTTAGGAGAGGAAACTCAACCCTGTTATCAGACATTGCAGCCAGAATAAAAAGGTTTAATTGGGCTCAGCTGGAGCTAATTACATGCAGCGTGATGTGGTACCTGCAGGGGATTGGCAGGCTGAGACCCCAGTTTGTTCTCCAGTGAAAAAGCACTGATGGGGGCTCCAACGCGGACTAAACTTAATATCATAGTTATACAATCACACTCTGTGGCATTCATGTAGAGCAGGGCTATTCAACTGGTGGCCCGCGGGCCCTTTCTGGCCTGTTTGTGACTTCAATCCGGCCCACTTCATAAAAACAAAGTGGGGGTGGATTTTAAGTTTTTGTTTGTTGCATTTATGATTCAATGCAATAAAATAAACTTAAAAGGTAACCATGCAATAAACAAATTTAAAAGGTAACAAACAAATACCTGTGAATATTAGTTTATTTACATAATTATTTCAATCGCTGGATGTTCGGCCCCCGAGCTGTTTTTCAGAAACTGTGGCCCCCTGAGCCGTTTTGTTGATGTAGGAATGATTGAAGTGGCATTTCCTTAAATTGGGTGCTTAATATTTTGATAAGACTTTCTGCAAAACTATGTTTCTATAGACGAGTGTCAATGAATCTGATTACTTCAACGATACTGTTGGATGCAACTAAAAACATGTTTCAAATGGATAAACCAGATTACCAACAGAAAATTGATACTTAACAAAAATATTAAACTGCTAATGCTTGTGGTTAAATAAAATATTAGTATTGAATGGCCTCTGTATTTAGGTCAAATGCTCCAATGTGTGAAGACCGCCGGCATAATTCTGTCCACCTGCACTGATGTCCTCTGAGGAAAATGCTTATTTAATTTTTTTATTTTAAGTTTCGTCGTTTTGTCAATTTTTCCCTCCAGGAAGCAACAGCTGCTCGGAAAGGAACGGTGGATGTGCCCACCTGTGCCTGCCCCATCCTGGAGGTCGTACCTGTAAATGTGGGCGGGGCTTTTACAACACCAATAGCACTGTCTGCAACCCACTGCCTTCCTGCCCAGCTGGAGAGGAATCCTGCTTCGACGGCAGCGAGTGCGTCAGCAGCAGCAAGTTCTGTGACGGCCGTGTGGACTGTTCAGCAGACGGGTCGGATGAGCTGGACTGTGAGTTTTCAGCCAAAAACATTATCGCATGAAGATGTGACCTCTGACCCTGAGGTCATCTTGAATTGCCACTCTGAACTGGCTTTCTTTAGTTACTTTTGACCTAAATACCTTCATTATTCTTCGTAATCACTTAGTTTGAATTTTTACACATTACTTTTAAGCTTTTAAGGAAACGTGTTCATAAAGTTTTTGGTTTATTTAATTGACCTGTTAAAGTAATGTTAATTGTGTACAATTATAGTTCTGAAATCATGTGAAATAACATATTCCTGTTCCTCTATTCCAGACTTAGCTTTTTTAGATTTTTCTACCTGGATTATTCAGCATGCATAAGTCTATATATTCCTATGTTTAATAAAATTAAAATAAAATGAAACTCTTGATACGCCACAACTTTGCAGAGTTCTGGGGGTGCAGAAATGACCATATGCACATCAGACGGTAGCGAAAACTGTCTGAAAATTCCAGCTCTGAAATTTATTTCCTTTGCTTGCAGTGCAGAATCAAACAAACAAAACTAAAAAATATTAAAACTTCTATGCTGAAGCAGTTTCGCTTCCAATCCTGGAGGCTTTATCAATACTATGTCGTGGAGTTTAAAGCTTTAATAATCTGGTCAAATATTTAAATTGAATGTAAATTTTGCATGCATAAAACAAACTACAGTACAGTAATTATGGCCCTAGAATTGATTTAAGAGCATTTTCTCCTAAAACTTTCAACGTAGATGCATTTTTAAAAAATATATTTTGTAATTGTTGAATGCAGTGCTTAAATATTGAAAAAACAAGACTGTTTAAATAACGATTCATTTTATTAAACGGAATCATTTTTCTTTTCCTTCAGGTCCAAACGTTGATTCAGCCTCAAGGACCAGAGTGAGCGATCAGTCCCTCCACCCTGACCTCCACGACTCTGTTCTGTCTGATAAAGACTCGGCCTCGTGCGATCTCAAACGCTGCAACGACCACGGCCGCTGCGTCGCCGAAGGCAAAGCCACCCGCTGTCTGTGTCTGCCCGGCTACAAAGGCCAGTTCTGTGAGGAGCAAAGCAGGACGAGCCACCCTGCCGTCATCATCGTGGCCTTCTGCCTCGTCGCCGCAGTGATCGTTGCAGTTTTTGTCTTCTCTAAAAGGTACTGCGCGTTTTGTCTTGGGCTTTAGCAGTTACATTTAGTGTTGCAGCAGCTCCTAGCTTGCTCACTTTATTCAAATTTACACGTTTTGGTGCCTAAATATTATCCTGCAATGAGCTAAAATGCTCAAAGCTTGTTAAATGTGTTAAATGACTGTGATCTGCTGTGTTTGAACAGGAAAGGATGGAAGTACTTCAGCAGGTCTCAAGATAAAGAAACTCTGATGGATCACATGGCTCTACCTGAACAAGATTCTGACGAGGTATCGACTAAAAGCTCCGATGTTTTAAACTAATGAATTATCTTCAGATTAACTTTTGTGATTTTTTTTTTTTTTTTCTTTTCTCAGGAGCTGGAGTCCCCAGCAGATGTGAAGAAACCTCTGCAAACATTAAAACCAGTGCAACTTGAATAAAATGTTAAAATATTCTCATGCATTCGAGTCGTTTTGTAATGTTTTTGTCTTAATAAAAATAATTGGGATGCCACAACTGATTCATTACACTTGTCATGAATACATAAACTGTATATTTTTAATTTAAAAAAAAATCATGAACTTAACTTTTTGTTTTGATGTGTGGTAAAGAAATGACACTAATCTTCAGCATCTCAAATATGATTATTTAAATCTGACTGATCCATTGTTTTATTCTAAACTAAGGACATTACACAAATGGTTTAAATCAAAAATGTATCCAGATAAAAATCCTTCAATTGCTGTAATGATAAAAACTTTGACTTGGGAGTATTAAACATTTGGTCAAATCTAACAAAGGCCACACATTTGATTCATTTATTCCACCTTTATTTAGGAAGGTTGATCTCATTTAGCCTTAAGGACTCATTTACAAGAGGGACCTGTCTAAAAACCAAAGAATGATGAACAGTATTTCCTTGAACAATAAACAATAGACAAATATAAGAGAAAAATGCAGATTTTTAGAATATATACTTTTTTTTTTTTAAAGTTAAAGCAAGATCAAAGAAGCAAAAAAGACCGATTACTGTATAAGGTAGATGTAGAAAATCAAAATGGGAACATGTCTGCATTTGGTTTTTGTCAGGATTCCACATTGTATCTTGATTCCCAGTACTGTAAAGTGATAAAGCAATTGATCCAAGGGTTTTTTTTTATTGGGAGATTTAAAAAAAAGCTCATTGAGACCATTGATTACAAATACAAATGGTAAAGATGGCAACAGACTGGACAAATGTGACAGTTTGTCCAACTGGCATTGATGGAGCTAAAGAAATAAGCCAACCCTATTTAATAGAATATGCCTATAGTGATTGTAGTTAATTGGGCTTCATGGGTAAATGTAGCAGTTTCATCAGCCCATTTGGATCAAAACTGCTTGTGGGAGATGATTAACCCTCCTGCTGCCATTGGGTCAAATGACTCACAAAAGTCCAATGTTGAGACTGAAGCCTTGTCGGTCATTTTGACCCAAGGGCAGCAGGAGGGTTAAGAATGATCTGTGGCCTCTGACTTGTCCAGGGTGTACCCCGTGTCTCACACAGCTAACTGGACATGGACACCGGTGATTCCTGCGACCCACGAAGGAAGAAGTAGGTAAAGGATGGATGGAAGTTTACGGTAGTAATAGTCTAATTTAGACTATCCGCAAAATAAACTTGCACAAAGTGGCTGCTGTTTTGTGGTGTACCGAAGACATTTTTAATACAATTGTCTACATCTCTAATTCATTTGAGATGGTCTGCATCCTAACATCTAAGATTTTATGTGTTCGTTGAATTGTTTTTGCAAATGCATATATCAATTGGATGTTTAATAAAATAAAGTTCAAAAGCTTTGGCTTCTGTTTGAGCTACACTTGTGTAAACCTCATTTGGAGTGAAACCAGTTTCGAACTTTATTCTCCCATGAATCCTGCAGATTCCTCTCCTTTTTTTGGTGCCTGTATATATATATACTTGTCTTTTAGTGATATGGTATCACTTTCAGTAACTAAATGAAACAAAAGCACCAGAAGGCAAATCTATACAGAATAACATTTTCAACCCTGCATGCTATGTTTCGATCAGCTGATCTGGGATTAAGTCAGTGCAGCATGGCAACGCATGAGCTAACGGTTTCATGTTTTTTTCTGTAATAAATGAACTTTAATGTCAGTGTGTCAGTCTGTTGTGTTTTATTCCATTTTCCTTTACCCATTATCTGGCTAGTCTCATTGAGCCACGGGAACTCATTTTCAAGAGAGACCTGTTGGGGAGCAGATGTTGGGGTATTGAGGTGTGCATTTGGCAAAATCATGCCGTCCTAACTTGAAGAAAAAAAACACTTGTTGCTCATGAGAGCTAAATAGAAACAAACTGAAAACATTTGTGATTTATTAAGTAAATCAAAAATATCTCAAGAACTACACTACCAAAAAATTACAAATGTTCTATGCATTTTCTTTCTGCTTGTCCAACAGACCACGCTGTATGAAAGTTAACTCAAATCTCACATTTGTTCGACATGTTGACTTTGCATTGACTCATATTGATTGATTGGTCATTGCTTAAATTGAAGACCAGTGTTTGAACAACTTTTTGATCCTCAATGTGAGCATTTACTAAACCTCAATAATGTGTCCTTTTTTTACTCCTTTATAATTCGCTGGGCTCCAACTCATACCAACGTCTAGAGAAGCAAACATGTAGTCTAAAAGATTTATTTACAACTTATGGGCATTTTTGATTCAGCCTTTCAATTTTGACAAGTCAAAATCATTTTCAGCAGGTAACTATCATCCATAGCTAATACAATCAAACTGTGGGAAAACAAATGTAAAAATTTGATGACTTTCTTTTTTAAAGTGTGAATGGCTGCATTCAGCTGATGTTGGAAAAGAAAAGTTATGTACAAAAATAAAAACTTTATGAGTAACACACCTTCCTACATTTTTCAGAGACTAAGGCCCTGTTTACACGGACACTGTGTGGGGGAAACGCAACTTTTGGGTATGTTAATTAGGTTGAAAGTTTTGCGTTGACATGGGCGAATTCTGTGGATACGACTCTCTCCCCCCCACCCCCGTACTCATGAATTTACTGTAGTTACCATGCTGGGCCATTAGATGGCGCTGTGATTTTTGGAAAAGTTCAGCTAACTACAAGTTGTTGTCAACAAGTTAAAGCTGGAATTTGGATAAGAGTCAACAGATTTGACACCAAGTGTGGGACCTGCTTCATCTGCGCACCAGTTGCTGACTGGACCGGAACCGAGTCAACATGTCTGACTTTAGTCCGTGAGAATCAGCTGATTTCCAGCAGCGCTACAAGGTAAACAATGTTCTTAATAATGTTTCCTTGTGTTTAGTTCGATCACAGAACAATCAACTGAGGTTTTATTTTTATTTTTTTCCTGCGAGGTCGAAGCTGTTCCACGAAGCGGACCGGCGGTTCGGATCTGGGTCCAGTGTCCACCAGGATGAACAACAGAGTCCAGTTCATTAAAGTTCGGTTAACGTGTTTTTAAAAGTGTTCAATTTAATTCTCAGTGTTTGTGACATGAGTTTGTGGTGTTGAATAAATAAATAAATTAAAAATCAACCTGGTGTCTTCATTTTCAACATGCAGCATGTTAGGCATGACGTAACGAGTCCAGATAGCTTCATTTAGCTCAGATAAATGTAAATATCTCCCACGCTAACATAAATACTGTTTATTATTGTTAAACTGTTAATATATAGCACATTTAGTATGTTATAGTGCAGCGTGACACGTGAAATGTCCGACTGCCTCGTTAACAGACAACTGGATCCAGGCAGCTGGCTCTCTTCCAACACAGATGCAGGTAAGGTGTAGAATAATTAAATATGAGAATCAAAATATATTCCATCAGCTATAGTTCAGAAAGTGGTGCGTGTGTCCACTGTCCAGTCCACCGCCATTGTTAAAATGCCGGCTGTCTGCGCGTGCGTGCTGCGTGCATGTGTTCAAACAAAAGCTCCACGGGAGATGTTTACATTATCAACGGGGGGTCAGCGAAAAACTTCCACCTTGAGAGCAGGGTCAGAAAAGTATCGGTGTCATCGAGGGGGGCCAGCAGCGTCGTGTAGGCGATAAGCAAAGTCGCAAAGAGAAAGTAGCGGTTACACTCAAAATACGCGCCGTGTAAACTGGCCCTAAGTGTTGCGTCTTCCAGGAAGCACCCTTCCTGCTTGCTCTCGAGAAAGATGGACACTTTTCCTCCTGCTCCTGCTCCTCTCTTGTCCTTTGGATTATTTTTTTTTTTTCAGAGCCTCTCTTTACATTTCTTCCGAATTGTAAATTATGGATCTGGTCAGCTGGTCTCTCAATGCAACTGATCAAATTTTCTCAACAAGAAGATGGGGTGAAGGAGAGCCCTCATGCCCTGATGGGACAATCGCAGCTAGATATATACTATGGATTCCTGAGGGCAGTGGAAGATGGTGTTTGTATTATCCACTGAGGATGTAGAAGACGTTTACAAAATTGGATTTATGATAACAGGTTTTCTGATTTTTGGAGTGGGCGGGTATCTGGCATTCATCTATCCATCCATTCCATCCATTATTTTCCGCTTATCTGGGGTCGGGTCGCGGGGGTAGCAGCCTAAGTAAGGAGGCCCAGACTTCCCTCTCCCCAGCCACTTGGGCCAGCTCCTCCGGGGGAATCCCAAGGCGTTCCCAGGCCAGCCGAGAAACATAGTCCCTCCAGCGCGTCCTGGGTCTTCCTCTGGGTCTCCTCCCGGTGGGACATGCCCGGAACACCTCACCAGGGAGGCGTCCAGGAGGCATCCTAACCAGATGCCCGAGCCACCTCAACTGGCTCCTCTCGATGTGGAGAAGCAACGGCTCTACTCCGAGTCCCTCCCGGATGACTGAGCTTCTCACCCTATCTCTAATGGTGTGGTTACACCGAACAGCTTTTCAACCTCCAAAAAGCTCGTCACGCACGCAAGTGGACGCACTTGTGAATGCAGCGTGTCCAGACCTGAACGCCAGAACGCGAAACAGCTGCTGGGTGTGTGGGAGGAGCTTACCGGTATACAGAGTCCTGCGCACAGAGTCCTGCGCACTCCGCCAGGCGAGGAGCTTTTTATTTCCGTCTCTGTGGAGCAGACTTGACTGGTCGTGAAGGACTTGTCGCGAACACACAGCTACAATGAGTTTCTCTTCCATAGTACACGACCTCGCGGGTCTTTTCTGTGTCCCACAAACAATACGTCACATAGTGCGCGCGCACCCTCGTTTCCGCGTCACATAGGGACTCTCCCCCTCTCTTCTCCTCCTCTCTTCTCCCCCTCTCTTCTCCCCCCGACTCTCCCTGATTGGTTGACACACCAACCAATCAGGTAGAGTTGAGCGGCGTTTGAAAGTTTGAACCGCGAAATCTTCAGCATGTTGAATGCGCGGTTTGGAGGCTGAAGCCGGTTCACGTGCACGGAAAAACGCTTCCCAGCACGCTCAACACGCACGCGACGTGACGCCCGACGCCAAGACGTGGCTGGAAGCATAGATATAATAAACACTAGATAAGACAGCCCCGCTGTTGGCCAATGGAGACCGACATCGTCAGACGGCGGCCATCTTGGGACAGACAGAACGCCCACTCTTAACATGAATGTGAATGGTGCATTCACTATTAAAATAACCATAACTTGCTTAATTTCCATCCGATTTTAAAACGGTTTGGTTTGTTATAAATGTGAGAGATGTTGTTATAATATGGTATACTTAAGATGGACGTTCACATGAAAATAACGTTATGTAGACACTGTATTGCACTAGCAGTATACACAATAAGATTATATTTACATCTATTTCTAAATACATGTTTATTTCCAGCGAAATTAACTGACATATGTTACAATGCTAATAAATATTTAATACTATTTCATCATAAATAGTATTATTATTGGTGATATGAAATTAATTTATGCCAATTTTTTTCCCTACACATTTAAATATTATGTAATATTAAATACATTATTACACCAACCTTGGTCAATATGTGTAGTTTATTCTTTTTAGATACATGAAAAGATTTAATAATTGAGAAATATAAATAAACAAACAAATAAACAAAAATAAACATCTGATAGTGTGACATCTGATAGTGTGACAAGACTCTCACTCCCTCGGTGCAACAGTAACTATTTAAACATTAAAACACTGAAACATATAATAATAGACATAAGCATAAAATAGTAAAACTTTAACACTGTCCTGAGTTTTTGCATAGTGGTATAAGAGTATGAAAATTTACACCAACTCTAAAAACTAAAGCACTAAACATTTAATGAACATAATACTGTTCTGAGTTTTTGCATACTAGTACAAAAAGTAAAAAAGTATAAAAAGTATAACTATAAAATAAACTAAAGGTTCTAGCATTGACATTTGCAAAGTGGCAAAGCAGCATATCAGTTAATGTACACAGTATATGCATGAGGTAGTAGTTCATGTTGTTATAGAATGGCATATGCAGTAAGGCACATTGGGCATCCTTAAATAAGGCTGGTCAGAGAATACTGTATGTGTATCAGCAGTGGTGTAGATATAAAAGTAGTGTAAATGTAAACAGTAGTAATAAATGTAAACAGTAGTAATAAATGTAAACAGTATTAATAAATGTGAACATTGAATGTAAACAGTAGTATGTAAACAGAGAATGTAAACAGTAGTATGACTATAGGCAGTGATGTAATACAAACATTAGTGCAAATATGAGAAATAGTGCAAACTGATGAGATTTTTCTCCTTCAGTTCCTCTAGAAGAGACAGCATGCTTTTCTTGGCCCTCCTTTCTCTTGCCAAGGCATTCGATTTCTCCCTCTGCAATTTCCTCACTCTAGCTGAGGCTTCATTAAGTTTGGCATATATAGCCTTGGGGCAAGGAGGCAGTGAATACGGGTGGTCAGTGGCCTGCCGCTTGCAGCACTTTCGCCTCTTTGCAGTGGCTTCCAGTTGCTTTGCAAAAATATACAAATATATAAATAATATTAATGTGGAATTTAACAGTTTAAAAAAAAATAATTATTCACTTATCAATTGTGTGAATCAATTAATACTCACAACATCAGACTGAGCTTTATCCTGAGACAGGTCCATTGCCAGGTTGTCTTCTATTCTTCTAGAGGTGTTTGAGCCTCTTGTTTTTACAAGCTAAAATAAACAAAAGTAGAGTGTCTAAAATGTGCTATGTAAAGAACAACACATTGTTTATTGCTAAATTTGCAGAAAGAAATACTAAACTGTGACATTTAACCACATATTTATATATACAGTAGTTTATAGACATATCAATCTTATACATCTTGAAATCTTGTAGGTCGATGATACATACCTTTTGAAGATGCGATGGAAAATTGAAAAGTGTTGGAACAACACTATCTTTTAATCTAACAGTCTGCCCTGTCCGATCGAAGTCCTCAGAACTGAAGTGATCACTGCAGAGCAGTGTCCTGTCCAGGGCAACAAAACCCTCTCTTCTCAGGGCAACTTCCCACTGCCGCCTCCTCTCTCTGGTTTTGGGAAACCTTAAAAACATGAAGAAGATGGTCATTATTTTCCACACTTCCTTTCTTTACCTTTGAATTATAGTAATGACAATTATACACATATATCATACTTTTGGTGTGCTTGCATTTACTTTTGGTACAATAAAACAGCTATTAAAAATTGTGTCCAAAAGAAACACTAAATCATACATCATAATTTATATAAAGATACTTTTACAAGCCGTATACCATACCATACCATTTTATTTATAGAGCACTTAAAACAACAACAAGGTCAACCAAAGTGCTGTAAATATATATTATGTCATTATTATGTAAATATATATTATGTATAATATTATGTCAATAATATTATCTCACATTTTGGTGTGTAGCATGACCAATAATGTGCACTGATCCAAAATATAACTATGATTATTCTAATTAAAGTAATAATACTGTCACAGAGTCTTACTTGTGAAATGTGATCCCAAGGTTTCTTGTTTTGATGTTACGCCTATTGGAGCATCCATAGGCTGCACAAAAGTCAGGCATCTTGTCAAAGAGTATTTCTGTAAAACACAAAGCAGTAATTAGTGTTGAACATACCAAACCGCTTGGAAATCATGTGCAGCTTTAGTTCAGTTAAAAACAAAGAGCTCCTAGTGATCTAAGAATGCTGGGGAAATATTTGGAATACTGTACTAGCTAGCCCTTAATCAAAGGCTCTTGTTAATAGTATGCTAATAAATACAATCATGATCAAGATAGTCATTTACAGTAGTTTGTAATAAAATAGTTATTGGTGTAATAAAAACAGATTCTAGATTCTCGATGAGTGTGACACCCAAAACATGAATAAAACGTTTTAAAAAAGACAAAAGTGCTGTCTGACTACCAAAGAAATCATAGCCACGTTAATAACGTTTTTAAAAAGATAAACCGTTTGTAAATCCGTCAAGATTACAGCGAGTTAAGAGTATTTTTGTTTGTGTAAACCCCTCACCTCCATTCAGTTTCAACAGCTGCAGCTAATGTTGCTGTCTGTCGCAAGATGGCTGCCACGTGACGACGCCGGAGACTCCGCCTCAGCTTATCTAGTGTTTATTATATCTATGGCTGGAAGCGCGTCCCCCATTGACTTTACATGTAAACTGGATGCTCCTGCTGCTGAAACGCTGTTCGGAGTAACTACACCATAAGGGAGAGTCCAGACACCCTGCGGAGAAAACTCATTTCAGCCGCTTCTATCCAAGATCTCGTTCTTTCGGTCACAACCCAAAGCTCATGACCATAGATGAGGGTGGGAACGTAGATCGATCGGTAAATTGAGAGCTTTGCCTTTCGACTCAGCTCTCTCTTCACCACAACAGACCGGTACAGCGCCCGCTTCACTGCGGACGCTGCACCTATCCGCCTATCGATCTCACGCTCCAGTTTTCCCTCATTCGTGAACAAGACCCAGAGATACTTAAACTCCTCCACTTGGGGCAGGACCTCCTCCCCGACCCAGAGAAGGCACTCTACCTATTTCCGGCTATTTTATCTGGCATATCAAAAAAAATTTGGAAGACGTCGGCAGTGGTTCTGGCAATTGCCTGCCTTGTGTGAAGGAATGTGCTGTGCTTCGTGCGCCCAGACTAAGATGCTTTGTGAGCTAAGCTATAAGCTGTATGTAATTTCTGAGAATCACAGGCCACTTGTGGTTCCTGGAATTTGCTAGCATGAAGGAATTGACCTTGGAGAAGGCTACAAGCACAACGCGGCAGAGTGACCGCAATTTTTGGCTGCTTGGAGTCATCATTGTGATTACCATTACAACAGTGAATGCAGACAAAAAAATCAAGCAGTTGGCCTGTCCCAAAACAAGTATCTGAATCTGACTTCCCCACCTTGAATAGGCCAACTACCTCAAATTTCTCCTGTAGGTTATGTGAACAAGAAGCTC
>JBBPBX010052551.1:9337-24170 GCA_038048925.1 Garcialebias charrua
GTTTGTTCCGTCTGAAGTCCATGACCATCTCTGAGCAGAGTGTGAAGAAGACAAAGACTGCTGTGGATGAAGAACAGAGCTGAACTGTTGGGGGAAGAAGCTGCAGCCTACCAGACCATGAGGTCAAGAGATGGTCATGTGAGCTGCTCGTTAAAGAGCTGACTGAGGTGTCACATGGACTGTAGGTGCAGCAGGAGGTGAAATGTCCTGTCAACGGGCAGAAATGTTCAGGAACACTCAGGGGCGTAACTTTAGGTCTAACATTGGGGGGGTTGTGATTAACAATAAACACGAAAAAATTGTACACTATACGCTTCAGTGTTTAATACGCGTCATCTCTTCTTCTTCTTCTTCTTCGATGGTGTTTACTGGCAGTTTACAAACTCAGTGCATTACCGCCATCAACTGGACGGAGATGTAATTCAAGAGTCTACTTTCAACAAAAAATAAATAAATAATTAATTAATTAAAATAAAATTAAATCCTTTCAGCTAATTTTGTAACTTTCAAATATTTAACAAATGCTTTAGTTATAACCTGTGACTGATTTTTCTTCAATAAAGTAACCATTGTCACCGAACTCCCCATTACCCTTTCCAGTGCCTTCCTCTCTTTATTATATTTCTTACAATAAATCAACACATGTTCCACTCCTTCCAGTACCCCACAATTAGAGCAGTCACCTGATGGATGTTTTCCTATTATCTTTAGACCACTATTTAATGTAGTGTGCCCAATCCTCAACTTAATCCATACTTCCTCTCTCCTAGACATTAAACTACTATCGTCACTTAGGAGTACCTCCTTCTGTATGTTATGTAAATGTCTTCCTCTTTCCTCTAAATCCCACCTCTCCTGCCACATATCATTTATTTTATCTTTAACAATTATTTTTATTTCTGCTTTACTTAATGGGACATCATATTCAATTTCTCTTGCTGTATACGCGTCATCTCCACGCGACGCGTCAGCTTTGTCCTGATCAAGATGGCGGCGACAGGACCCAGCTAGTACGAAGAACTTCACAAAGAAACACGGTAAAAACAATTATTTCTTTGCGAGAAAAAATATATTACTAAGCTGACTTTATAGAAGACGTGTTCTTGAGTTTAACGAAATGTTCAAATCGGCTGGATTTAAAAAAAAAAGTTCGCTGATTTTTATGCAGGCGCCAGGCGGGTCAAACCGGACGCTTTCTTTCTTTAAATTTAGCTAAATAAACGCTTAAAAATATACAGTATTTCTTCGCTGACTTATGGGTGATAGTAGACGTACTCCTGAGTTTGACGAAATGTTCAAATCAGCTGGATTTAAAAAAAAAAAGTTCGCTGAATTTTATGCAGGCGCCAGGCGGGTCAAACCGGAGCTTTGTTTCTTTAAATTTAGTTAAATAAACGCTTAAAAAATATATTTCTTACCTCACTACAGCAGATGGGCTCCTGAGCTGAACCAAATGTGAAATCAGCTTGATTTAAAAATCCGCGGTGTGGTTTATGAGTGGTATCTTGCAAACAAAAACAGCGAACCTCACAGCTAATAGCAGCTACATCCATAGCAAGGGGCGGGCAGCGACAGAGTCAGTCCGACCAAAGGAGGCCTTTTTCGAACACATGCATGTAGAAACTTCTGGGCAACTTCATGAGCAGCTCCGTGACTCACGTGACTTCCTGTAGCCGGTGAGATGGGTGATACCAAATTATTTGCAGGGGAGGGGGTCAGTCCTCAGGGAGTTTGTTAAAAACATGCAGCAATTTTACTAAAAAATTTGAATGAATAAAGAAAATCAATTATTGATGTAAGATATGTATAATGACGAAATGATTTCATTTTATTGGGGGGGTTAAATGACCGGATCAAATTATTGGGGGGGTCAAAACCCCCCTAACCCCCGTGTAAATTACGCCTATGGGAACACTCTGCCGTCTGCACGAAGCTCTGACTGTCGTCACTCTGTTCCTGCACGACTCTGAACTATAACCAGGAAATAATATGAAGTTCAGGAGCAGTCCAGGAATTAGATGGGAAATTAAACATATTTTGCAAAACAATTAATCAGACCTATTTAATGTAGCATAAAGTATTATGGGGGACAAATGATCTAAACGTATTCTTCAGTTTCGTCCCGGCTGTGTGTGGATCATCCAGCCAGTCTGCAGCTCATGCTTCATGTTTTTGTCCCATTTCATTTTCCTCTCATCATCCATCTCCTCCGTGCAGGTCACCTGCCCTGGAGCTACACAAGTGGGACGTTGCTGCAGCTGCAGGTGACCTGGTGACCTTCACAAAATGAGCCAGTCCTGTTTTGTTACCTCTGTCAGTCTTTTGGTACATTTTACATCTACTGTATTTTACTGCAGACAAAAATAAAAGTATCTAGATCTATCCAGAAATCAAAACAATCAAAATAAGTTTATTGAAGGCAAATGTGTCTTGTTTGATGTCAGGCATCAGGAAACCATTTGATTCTAAAAGTTAACAGTATTTTGAGTCATAACTTGCAGCATGACCTTATTCCAGCTGTGTTAGCATTACTCACTGTTGTTTAACTGGGTCCTTGTACTTCAGGCTGTGACTTGCAGAGTTCTTTTGGTTTGCGTCATGTGTTCACATGGTGAACGTGTTAACTGGGAAACACGTCAGTGACAGCTAACTTCATGAAGCCTCGCAGGTGAGGTTTGTGAGCATCTGAGGGAGGGTTGGCCTGACCGCCTTACATCTCTGACTCCCTGCATCCTGAGACGGGACACTGCACCGTTCAGTCAGAAACGTTGTAAACAACCAGATTTTAAAAGTTATACGCTGTCAGTTTGTGAAAACAGTCGATGACGTCAGAGTAAAAAATAAAAATAAAAAACAAGAGTTCAATTGGACACTGAGGTTCAGTGGCAGGGCCTCACCTCCACTTCCATCAGCCGACACGCCTTCTGACAGCACCCCGTCCAATAAAACACACAGAGGCAGGTACATGATCACCTGCCTTTCAAGGTGGTGGGCCACCACAAAACACTTGATATCTAATTATTCTTTACCAAATAAACCATTTGAGTATTTCTCACTGGATCAAAATGTGAACCCATGACCTCTGTCAGTCATTTGTTTCTAATTAAATTCAATGTTTCAGTCAGAAACCAGTTTTCAGGTGTTGTCCTTACTTTAAATAAATGTATGAATGATGCTGCTTTAAAGAGCTTCCAAACACAAACTGGGTGCAAAGAAAATGTTCATGAAACAGAATGTATGGTCCAACACTGGCTTCATGTGGTCATAAATTAAACTGCACGTGCTGAAGTCTGGACAGGAACATCAACATATTTTAAACTGAAGGTTTAAACTTTGACCAGTGAAACACACAAACCTTGATTTATGACTTTTAAATCTTTTATACTTATTTGAAATATATGTTTAAATTATATACTTTGAAATAACTTATTTCAGCTGTGAATGTGTCTGACAGCCGAGGACTTCATGAAAAACACGTGGGTGCTCATCAGTTCATGTTTCACCAGCGTGTTAGTTTACATGCAACTTACACATCCCAGTCTGGAAACAACAACGAACAGTTGGAGTTTATTACTGTTCTGAACCAAATCCAGCTAAGCAGAACTGAAAATGTTACATCATAATTTGACTATAGACTAGTATTCATTTTCTGAAAATTACCCTGGAATTAATGTTGTGAATTAGCATAATTTATGTATTACTACTCATAAATGTGGTCGTTATGGAAAAATGGCAGGACTAAGAGGACAGGAGGCCGACAAAATTAATATTTATTTCTCAAACCTAAAGCATGGACGGACAGATTTGATGCATCCACTAACATTTTCTAATTATACAGAAAAAAGACATGGAATAATCAAAAGAGAAGCAGAATACACAAATTCGGAAAAAAGACAATACAGTATGCACAATTTAGGGACTACTACGTTCATGTTTAACACACACATATATATATACACATACAATTACAACAGTTTGTATTGACAATGAGGCACAAATAAAAAAATAAATTAAAGCTGCACTGACATAATCTTGTTGTATCATTCAACTATGTTCGTTTTTGCAAACAAACTTATAAATATATTTAATTTTGATTTTAAATAGATTTTAAACTTTGCGCCGTGTTTATTCATGTGAAATCCGATTACACGCGAACGCAACATAAGGAGATGTAGAGGGCTCCGGTTATGCATTTACATATAAGGACGGACAATTTAAAACACGACAAATTTAGCAATCTAAGTGCCTAAGTAGAATTATTCATTTTGTGATGTAGTTGGTGTATTACAGTTAGGAAAATTAAGTAGAATTATTCATTTTGTGATCTAGTTTGTGTATTACAGTTAGAAAAATTAAGTAGAATTATTCATTTTGTGATGTAGTTTGTGTATTACAGTTAGAAAAATTAAGTAGAATTATTCATTCTGTGATGTAGTTTGAAGGTTATCATTGGTTGAACAAACTGTGAAATAAGGGGCAGATATAATAAGATTTCATCTTCTTTCTGCTCCCTTCATTTTATCCTACTTGTATTCTTGTATCTGATGAAACTGTCTTGTATTGTTCTTTTAAAATGAATGAATAAACATCAAATCAAATCAAATATTTGAGCTATTTGTCTTCAGTTTGGGAAGCAGATAATAAACAGCAGGTTCTAATTTAGGTCTGCACCCGTATTTATTTGAGTTTTACCTTCTCAGGAAGCGAGGAGGATCTGAGGGGGGGGCAGCTTTATTTATTCCATTCCCAGACGAAGTATTTCTTCTTTAAGGAAAGTGAAAAGTTTCACTTGTTCACTGATGATAATAGAACACCCAGATGCGACACAACGGCATTTGTCAAGTAAAAAAAGATAATAGGCAAGCTGCTGACACACGCAGACTGCTTCCAAAAACGAACATAGTTGAATGATACAACATATATATGTAGTGCAATATGATGCATAGATACAAGATGATGTCAGCGCAGCTTTAACTGGCTTGACAACCAGGCAGAAGTGAGCGGTGTTTGGCGTTCGATTAGCCGCGTATAGATCCTTCTTTACCGTTTCCTTTTACACTTTATGTTTTTGCTGTTGTTGGATGCCACTGGGACCCTGAGTACAGTTTTGTTCCACCTCATGTACCACATGTGATGAAATTACATTAAAGAACCTTGAATCCTTCAAACAGCTGAGTGACGAGTAACTGGTGTCAAAAAGGGACAGTGGTGGCGCAGAGGGTAAAGACGAGCCTGTCAGTGGAAGGTTGCCGGTTCAAATACCTCGACCAATAGCAAAATAAAGTGGGTGGGGTCGGGAAGGTGAAGCACCCACACCTGCCTCCCAACTCAGGAAAAAGGAAGCAAGGTTCAGCTGTTTTGTCTTTAACATGGCGTACAACTTCAGACGTCTTCAGCTGGTCCTGCTGAGGAAGCAGAAAAACATTATTAATAATAAAAACACCCATTTTTAATTATTGATCTGGAGTAAACTCCTGACAGTGACACACAATCCAACAGGACTTTGATTTGAAGTTGACACTGAGCAACAAACAGCTGAAGTATTTACAGAAACTGTTTCCTGCAAACATTCAGTGTGAATGGCTACAACTGAACCTTTGGCTACAACTGAACCTTTGGCTACAACTGAACCTTTGGCTACAACTGAACCTTTGGCTACAACTGAACCTTTGGCTACAACTGAACCTTTGGCTACAACTGAACCTTTGGCTACAACTGAACCTTTGGCTACAACTGAACCTTTGGCTACAACTGAACCTTTGGCTACAACTGAACCTTTAGCTACAACTGAACCTTTAGCTATAACTGAACCTTTAGCTACAACTGAACCTTTAGCTACAACTGAACCTTTAGCTACAACTGAACCTTTAGCTACAACTGAACCTTTAGCTGAACTTTGCTGAAGCAGCAGAACTGAGTTGTTAGAGTCAGAAAATTGTCCAGAAAGAACAAGAAAAAGGCTAAACAAAACTAAACTAAAGCTAAAAGGAGAAAAACAAATGATTTAAAAAAAACTAGCTCAAAGCTAAAATATATTAAAAGCTGGTAAAGCTAAGAAAGAAAACAGCTAAAAGGTATAGCTACCTTAAGAAAGTTTATTTTCAGTTGTATTTACCTCCATGCATGTTAACAACACACTTCTTCAGGAGAGGCATTGTGTGGCTAATAAGCAGGTGAAGAACAAACAAACAAACAAACAAAAGTCAAGTATTCAATAACAGTGCACAAACACAAATATAAACCAGTGCTAATAAATATAAATTCATAAAAACATAAATAGATAACAATTAAAAATGCTCATTTTCAAAGAGCAAATGTTCAGTTTCAGTAGAAACATTAAATCATGAAGCTGAATAATGTTAAAAAAAACATTTGTAACTTAAAACACTTTTTTTGTCTTTTCAAAGGAAAAATGATGAAAGTGTCACTTTGTTTCAGTTCTTCAGGTGTTTGTTCTTCATGAAAGCATAAAACCTGATATTTGTTTGGACAGTTTATAATCTGGAGCTTTCTGAAATTAAACATGTAGTGCACCAAGCAGAGGGCTCCGTCTACATGCTGGAGCGTGCAGCTTGTAGCAGGGATTACTTCCACCACAGAGCTATGCTGCAGAGGGCTCCGTCTACATGCTGGAGCGTGCAGCTTGTAGCAGGGATTACTTCCACCACGGAGCTATGCTGCAGAGGGCTCCGTCTACATGCTGGAGCGTGCAGCTTGTAGCAGGGATTACTTCCACCACGGAGCTATGCTGCAGAGGGCTCCGTCTACATGCTGGAGCGTGCAGCTTGTAGCAGGGATTACTTCCACCACGGAGCTATGCTGCAGAGGGCTCCGTCTACATGCTGGAGCGTGCAGCTTGTAGCAGGGATTACTTCCACCACGGAGCTATGCTGCAGAGGGCTCCGTCTACATGCTGGAGCGTGCAGCTTGTAGCAGGGATTACTTCCACCACGGAGCTATGCTGCAGCTGGGGGTGGAATGGGTCACATCGCTGCAGGGCCTGATCTGCCTCCTCAGTCTGCTGACAAACCCAGTACCACAACTGGACCGTCCTGAGTTCAGAGGGGCACAACAAACTGCCACAAACATGCACAGAAAAGACACACATAAAATAATAAAATAAAAATAAAAACAAGTGAAACACCACAATAATGACAGCACAAAATAGTTTAACGTTTCTGTGTGAAATAAATCCTGGCATCCTGGCAAAAACCAATGCAGACATGTTCCTGTTTTTGATTTTCTACATCTACCTTATGTAATCTGTCTGTTTTGCTACTTTGACATCTTTGTTTTAACTTGTAAAATAAAAAAATAATAATCTGTATTTCTGTCTTATGATTGTCTATTGTTGATTGTCCAAGGAAAATCTACTGTTCAATGAGATTAACCTGTAGAAATAAAGGTTGAATAAATGCAAACAGAGAGAAGAAAACACAAAATATTCTTTCATTTCATATTCCGTGTTTGCATTGCCCACATTCCTGCACTGTCATTCTTGTTGTTCAGTTGATCCAGTTTAGTAAAGCCTCATGAACTTTGGTTTCAGATAAAGTTGAACTTTTGCTATTGATTTACAGTAAATGGGTAGTTTTAGGCTTGAGAAAAGCTGCTTTATTGTGTTGAAGTTGTGGCAGGAAGCAGGTGAAGACTCCACCTGCTGCCAGGATAATTGCTTGCTCAGCCAATAACACTAAGGGCGCTCACTATAAAAGAGCATAGGCTGCGTAAGGGTCTTGTTTGATACGTCTGTTCAGCAATTCAAAGACGCCTGCTTACGGACGTGTCACACCGCGCTCCGTGTTACATTTGCTGCATGCTGAGTACAGGTGAGGTTGGCTTCCTGCGCATCTACCGTAGCTCCAAATGTGTAGTTATTTATTTTTATATCAGCAGATAATTGTCAGCGTATTCACAATCTCGTTGATGGCGAGTGAAGTGACTCCTCCTGCCAGCGTGTTGCTGTGAGCGTTCCCGTTGGTGCGGGAGTGAGGAAAAAGCCTGATCGGTATGTGGAAACAATCACGAGCCTTATGTTAATCAACTTGCTCTAAACTATTTTATTGTGAATTGTAGATTCATTTCCACAATCACCACTGCTGCTTTGCCGGGTTTTGAACCTCAGAGACGCTGTTCGTCCTACAAACATTTGGAGCGGCGTGGACACACCCACGCCACGAGACAGGAGAGGGAGCGGAGGCTTTTGCGCAGCACCTGCTGGAGTGCTGCTGTGACCCTTCTTGGATGTTATCGTTGTTTTTAATGAGTTCTTTACCTGTATTTTATTAGTAGCTTGTGCATTTTTCTTTTTGTTTAAATTATTTATTTCCTTTTTTTATTCTTCTACAGATTGGCGAGGAAAGTGCGTGTGACCTGGATGGTGGCGTTCCTCTTTGTGTGATTGCAGTCCCCAGCACAGACAGGTGGAGGGATTAACAAGTGTGTGTGTGTGTGTGTGTGTGTGTGTGTGTGTGTGTGTGTGTGTGTGTGTGTGTGTGTGTGTGTGTGTGTGTGTGTGTGTGTGTGTGTGTGAGTTCACGGGTGGCTGTATTTATTTTAATTTAGGAGCCTCCCATCCAGGACCCGAGTAAACCTCGCCAACTGTGTTTTATAGTTTGTAATATTTCTTAGATCTTCAGCTACAGACAGGTATTCCTCTGTTTTTATAGTTTTTAATAAATTATCATTAACTTGGAACCTTGTCTCTTGCTTATTGCAAACACACCTGCGTGTTATTTGATTTCCTGGGTGAAAGTCCCAGGTGGCGCTGTTGGTACACATATAATAGGATGTTAATTTAAAACACAGATTGCCACACTTGACGTTTGTTGGTAGGGCAGTTTTGCAATTTTAAGCAGAGACTTGTGTTTCAAGTATTTTTTTGGGGGGAGTTTTAATTACAAAGTATTTTACTTGTTTGTTTTTATTTGTTTTTCTCAGGCAAAGCAGCAGCTGGTTAACTGGTGGAATTTTAACAAGTGGGTAAGATTTTATTTTTTTCCTCTATCCAGTTTGAGTCCTGTATTAAAAACTAGAAATGTCCCGATCAGGTTTTTCTGGCCCCGAGTCCGAGTCCTTTAATTTTAGGAATTGGCCGATACCGAGTCCCGATCCGATACTTCTAAAATACATTTTTAAATGAAGGGGAAAAAAAGAAACAGATCCAGATGTCCCTTAATTTTTATTTTATTTACCTTAACATTTAACAGAGTACTTCTGTGAGGTAGATTGAACAATCAAGTAATAAGATTTAAAATAAAATTCTTCACATTGAAGTTTAGTGCAACAGTATGAAATAAAAATGTCTAATTTAAAATAAGCAGCTCAACTTAAAAAACCAAACCTCCAGAACCTGAGCAGGCATGTAAACAAATAAGAAACTTAAAGTGTCAGTTTTATAAAATAAGGCTAGTAACATGCTTTTCTGAACAGCACTCCTTAACTCTCCTCCTGTGGCTTCACAGAAGGAAGTGTATGTTTTTCTTTATGAGATAAATATAAATTATAAAGTCTCTTGCAGCGTGAGCTGGGCTGGGTTGTCTGGTTAAACTCTGTGTATTGTGTCGGGTGTTTGTTTCTGATGTGCCTAATCAGGTTTGTTGTGTTAAATGCAGCCTTTTCCTTACCTCCTCTTGAAATACGAACTTTCCATTTGTCATCCACTTTAAAATATCTCCACACGACAGACATCGCTGCCTCCACTTCAAGTTAATGCCGCGTTCCGCTTCTTTTTTACGACAGTCACCGCTTTACGGCAGGCACTGCTGCAAAACTATTGTGCATGTTTTGTTCCGAGACAATTTGACTCTGTAACACAACGTACAGTTAATATAATATTCCCGTTTGTGTTTAGAATAAATATACACATATATATCCGATCCCTGATCGGTGTGTAACGCCCGAGTCAAGTCGAGTCTGAAATCACATGATAGGGACCCGGTTTCCGATCACATGATCGGATCGGGACATCCCTATTAAAAACATCCCTTTACGGGTCAGGACTCAGTTATGGAGGCAGACACACAGAAGCTGGAAAGCTTAATTGTTCAGTTGAGAGCTGAAAATGAAAAGCTGCGCCAGGAACAGGCGACAGCTGGGCCTGCTACATGATCTACCACAGAGTCACCATTTACTGCAAGCCCCTCTGTAATGGAGAGGTTTGTATTTGTGCCACGTGATAGAAAGTGTCCCATGTTTAGAGGGAAGGGAGGCATTGGATTAACTGAATGGCTCGAGGAGGTACAGGCCTGCATGAGGCTACGCCATTTGTCCATGGCCGATCAAGCCTTTTTATTTGATCATTTGGAAGGGGAGGCACGTGATGAAATTAAGTTTCGACCTACTACAGAGCGTGAAGACCCTGCCAAAATTATATTTATTTTAAAAGAACTGTACGGTTGTTATGAATCATATGTGGCACTCCAGGAGGCATTTTTTTCTCGCCGTCAGAGGGATGGTGAAACGCTACAGGAATTTTCATTGGCTCTAATGAGTCTGATGGAGGCAGTTAAATCCCGTGCTCCTAGTGATTTTCATAATGCAGAAACACTGTTGCGTGACCAATTTGTTGAGCATGTGTTGGATGGGGCTCTTCGTCGTGAGTTAAAACAGTTTGTGCGCAGGAAGCCAACAGCCACCTTGCTTGAGGTTAGAACAGAGGCATTTCGCTGGGAGCGTGAGGTACGGCCAAGTAGTGTATCTGGTCTGGGATCCTCTTTCCCATCTGCATTTGGATCTCATAATGGGGTGCAGAGCTGTTCTCAAGGGGCTACTGGTTCACACCAACCCTCTGAACTGAGCCAACTGAGGAGTATGTTGCAGCAACAGCAGTCACAGCTTGACCAACTTACCCAGAGTATAGCTAGGTTGCAGAAACCCAACCGACAGAGTCGTTCCCATGACTCTATCATCTGTAGGCGCTGCCAGAAGGCTGGCCATTACGCCAGGGATTGTGATGGGGTTCGAGTTCAGGTACACACCCCTTCTAAGTCATCACCTCAGTTGTCGGAAAACTATTACCCACCGAGTCATTGAGCCAAGATTCGGATGGGGTAGTTGTCGGCTCCAGAAAGGGTGTTTTTCAGGAAGGTTCTAAGCTGGTATCATCTTGTCCACATTTAGATGTGAACATGGGAGGGGTTCAAGTCCCTTGTTTGGTAGACACTGGTTCTATGGTGTCTACAGTTACAGAGAATTTTTTTTCCCAACATTTTGAGCGGTGGGGTCAGGAGAAACTGCAGTCATGTCACTGGCTTCAGCTCAGAGCTGCCAATGGCCTTGCTATTCCCTATATTGGTTATCTAGAGTTAGATATTGAACTCTGTGGTAAACTCGTTCACCAGTGTGGGGTATTGGTGGTCAAAGACCCCCTGGTGGTGTGTCACGGCAGGCTCCAGGTGTTCTGGGGATGAATATAATTAGTCGTTGTTATGGCGAGCTTTTTAGACACCATGGTTCCACTTTGTTTAACTCACCTGCTGTCTCTGCTGCCCCAGAGTTCATCAAACAGGCTCTCCACAGATGCCATCATGCTACCACTCGATCTTCGAACGATGTTGTCGGTGGTGTAAAAGTGTGTGGTGAGAAGGTTCACCATATTCCAGGTGGCACACTGAAGACTGTGCCAGCCACATGTTCCGAGAGCTACTCGGGTAAAGCGGTTTTGTTTGAATCTTTGGACTCAGGCTTGCCAGCTGGACTCCTTATTTCACCTTCTTTGATCCAGGTCACAAGGGGGACTGCTTACATCCCCATTGTGAATGTGGGTAATACAGAGGTGGTGTTACACCCTCGTACCCGCATTGGTACGTTAAGTGCTGTTCATGTTGTCAGCTTGCCTGCAGGTGTTCAAGCAGTACCATCAGGTATGGTTTCAATGGGAGAGCAAAGTTTAGCTCATTCAGTCCAGGAGCAGATAAAAGCATTAGATATGACTGGCTTGTCAGCTGAGGAGCAAGGTGAGGTAAGAGCTTTACTTGAAAGGTATAGCTCAGTCTTTTCTGTACATGATGGAGATTTGGGATGTACCAATTTGGTTACCCACGATATTCCCCTCTTGGATGAAACACCTGTCAAACAACGTTACAGGCGCATACCTCCCTCTGAGTATGAGGCTGCTAAAGAACACATCCATAAATTGCTTGATACACAAGTAATCAAGGAAAGCAGCAGCCCATATGCTAGTCCCATTGTGCTAGTAAAAAAAAAGGATGGGACTTTGCATATGTGCGTTAACTACAGGCATCTCAATGCTAAGACTAGAAAAGATGCCTTTCCCCTCCCTCGTATAGAGGAATCCCTGGATGCATTGGGGGTGCACGTTGGTTCTCAACTTTGGATTTGGTGGGGTTGATGCAGCGACTATTTGGTGACCAGCAGTGCAAAAGTCTCTTGTTGTACCTTGATGACATTGTCGTGTTTTCCTCCACTGTCCAACAACATCTGGAGAGGTTGGAAGTAATTTTGAGCCGACTTCAAGGTGAAGGTCTTAAAGTAAAGCTAACAAAATGTGCCTTTTCAGGCCTGAGGTGAAATATTTGGGGCATGTAATTTCTGCTAAGGGTGTTGCAACCGATCCGAGTAAAACGGAGGTTGTAGCTAACTGGTTACCCCCCACTACAGTTTCTGAGCTAAGATCCTTTCTTGGGTTTGCTAGCTATTACCGCCGTTTTGTGGAGGGCTTTGCAAAATTAGCTGCTCCTCTTCATAGGTTGGTTGCAGAGCTAGGGGGCACCAGGTCAAAGAGACAACCAGAGCAGACTGTCATTCAGGGCTGGACAGAAGAGTGCCAAAACAGTTTTGAAGAACTGAAAACCAGGTTGACAACTGCACCAGTGTTGGGTTATGCAGATTTTTCACTTCCTTTTATCTTGGAGGTGGACGCAAGTTACGGTGGGTTGGGGGCTGTACTCTCCCAAGAGCAGGAAGGTAAAGTGAGGCCAATTGCTTATGCAAGCCGTGGCTTAAGGCCTACAGAGCGCAACATGCTGAATTATAGCTCCATGAAATTGGAGTTTTTGGCGCTGAAGTGGGCCATGACCGAAAAGTTTCGAGATTACCTCTTGGGTCATAAGTGTGTTGTCTTTACCGACAACAATCCATTAAGTCATTTGGCTTCAGCCAACCTGGGAGCAACAGAGCAACGCTGGGCTGCCCAGTTGGCATTATTTGATTTTGAAATCAAATATCGTTCTGGCAGAGCCAATGGGAATGCTGATGCATTGTCAAGGCAGCATCCCGTTGGTGTACAAGACTTGGAAATGATGGTTCCTGGTACAGTTCTTCCTGAACCCTTGAGAGAGGTTTTGCAGGGGCAGCAAAGGGAGGTTACTCAAGTGGCTGTTATGGCCTTGCCTAACCATACCATCACCGAAATTGGTGTTTTGCAGCAGACTGACCCAACCATACAAGAGTTTTTGGTTTTTTGGAAGCAGAAATGCCATCCCACTGCACAAGAGCGTAAACGGGTATCCCAGCAAGTTCTGGTGTTACTCCGACAGTGGGATAGGTTGGTCGAAGAGAATGGCATTTTGTACCGGCAGGTGTTCAAACCTGCTGGTGGTGAGGCAATCCTTCAATTGGTGTTGCCAACCTCTTTAAAGGAGGAAACTTTGAAAAAAGTTCACCAGGAGCATGGCCATCAAGGTGTAGAGCGAACATTAGAGCTCCTGCGCCAACGCTGCTACTGGCCAGGCATGTCTGCAGATGTGGAGCAATGGTGCCAGACCTGTGAGAGATGCCAGGTAGCAAAACAATCACAGCCACAGGCCCGTGCATTCATGGGGCATTTGTTGGCTTCACAGCCTAATGAGATTCTAGCCATTGATTTCACTTTGTTGGAACCTAGTCATAATGGATTGGAGAATGTACTGGTTATGACAGATGTGTTTAGCAAGTACACACTTGCTTTTCCTACCAGGGACCAGCGTGCGTCAACCGTAGCACAGGTGTTGGTGAAGGAGTGGTTTTTAAAGTTCGGGATACCTGTCCGAATACATTCGGATCAGGGTCGTAGCTTTGAAGGTTCACTCATCCAACAGTTGTGCAAGTTGTACGGCATTGAAAAGTCACGCACCACACCATACCATCCATCCGGTAATGGTCAGTGTGAACGGTTTAATCGAACCCTTCATGGCCTACTACGAACATTGCCACCTTCTCGGAAAAGGGATTGGAGTACATGTTTACCACATGTGTTGTATGCGTATAACACTACGCCACATCAGGCAACTGGGGAATCACCATTTTTTTTAATGTTTGGGCAGGAACCTCGTCTGCCGGTTGACTTCCTTTTAGGAAGAGTTCAGGAGCCTGTGGCTGGCAGCGTTCATGATTGGATCCAGGAGCATCAGGCCCGCCTGCAGGTAGCTTTTGAGGGTGCTCGTGGGAGGTTGAAGGTTGCCGCAGAGCGCCGAAAGAACAACCATGACCAGCGAGTCCACAACGTGCCCCTGAGTGTTGGTCAGCTGGTGTGGTTACGGGATTTGACCCCACGAGGGCGTCATAAGATCCATGACCTATATTGCCTAGAGAAGTACAAAGTCCTAAGGGAACCCGCTGAAGGAGGTTCAGTGTATACCATCGCACCAGTAAGTGACCTCACTAAAACTAGAAATGTTAATCGCATTTTGTTGAAGGCAGTGGTAGAGGAGGAGCCTTCAGAGGGCGCTAGGGTTCCCAGTGCATCGCTCAGTGATCACTGCCGATCTGAGGAGGAGCTATTGGGTGAGGAGGATTTGTTTGTTTTGAGGAATGAAGATCCTCCAGCTCCAACTAGAGTGGTGGTTGGGTTGGGTGACTCACAACCCCAGTTGCAAGGTCTATCTGGCATTTC
>JBBPBX010052552.1:0-16542 GCA_038048925.1 Garcialebias charrua
CGCGTAGAGCGGCGTTCAGGCCATAAGCAAAGCTCTGCATTCGTTCTCGCGTTAAATGCTCGCGTTTTCGCTCCAAATTCTTGTCGTAATTTGAGCAGCTGCGCGCAGAGCGTTTACCTACGGGACAAACTGAGGTCGCTGATTGGTCATTTGCTGACACGCCTACTGAATTGATTGACAGGTCGGGTGGGGGAAAAAGGCACGAGCTGGCTCAGGCTGCAGCCGCTGCGGTGTTCTAAACTTTATATGTTAATAAAAAGTTCTAAAAAATAAAAACAGGGAGCGCTGGTCCTGCAGCCCACAGCCCACCAGGAAATCCACAGAACCTCGCGCAGCCACGTAGGACCCGAGTTTAATTCGCTCGTGACAATTTCATTCATTTCAGTCATGGAGTCGGAGGAGGAAGCGATCACTTGACTTTTGGCAAAAAAAGAAAAGAAAAGTCCAGATCAGGGATGAAGAAGGGGAATTTAATACATTTGTGTCACATACAAAACAGTCCGGCACCGGGCAGTTTATTGTGAGACAACGCGCCTCGCATACGCTGTCGTAAAATTTGACCTTTGCGCGTTCGTGCCCTGTGGGGCTACGCTTGTGCCTCTGCGTACGTATGGCGTACAGCGGCGTACTGCCTTACGCAGACCTCTGCTGGGGCCTTAAGCCATCAACTCAAACCACTGTGTATAATAGCACAAAAATTTCCCAGTAGCACCTGAACGTAGCACAAGCCGAAACGAGCAACAGCCGCTCCCAACATGCACAGAAGCACGCACAAACACTACACAACCACACAAACAATATTGTGCTTTAACGAGCCCCCATTAAATATGTTACGACCCGTAGGCCAGAGACATATTTAGAGGACGTAGGACACAAGAAAAATGTTTAAATAAAAAGTTTATTAAACTAAACTAAGGGACTTTGGTCGCTGGCGAGGTCATCTCCGGCAGCTTCCTCAGGTCTGGAGCCCCACAACCTTCTTCTGGCGCCCCATGTCTGGAACAAAATCCCAAAGTGACAACTGAAAGGAAGATCAGATGAGCTGGCCAAACTTAAAATAACGCAGCCAGACCAGGCCAATCCTGTACAGGGCCATCGAAGATGGTCCAAACCGCAGTGTACCTGTACAAAAACCAGTCCTAAATATAAACAAAAATGAAAACAGGACTACCAAGCTCACCTGATCATAAAGTTCTAAAAATAATGATGGAAAAAAACACAATAGCTGTCCTACAGACAGACACGACTTCACCGCTCTCTAAGTAGCAAAATAAAGCACACTTGAGCTTCAGAAGCTCAAGTCCTCACCTTTCAGTAAAACTAGAGGTCACACAGCACACACTTTACTTTAGACTAAACCAGAGTCCTTACCTCTCAGTAAAACTAGAGGTCACACAAGCACTAACAGTGCTCCCAACACACACTCTCTACAGAGTCCTCACAAGCACGCAAATGCTCACTTCAACTCCTTAGATGAACTCAAACACTGTGGCCAGGGTGGGTGGAAATACACCTCTGAAACACATGCACAAATACAGTACAGCGGCTATCATCAAACTTGGTTACCTTTAAATGGTGTTCAAATCACTCCAACAAGATTCCTCCTGTCTCAAAACCAACCTCAGCTGGCTTCCAACACTCAGCTTGGATTGTACCTTCAAAACTCTGCACCTCACAGCTCTCAGCCTCTGGCTTTTAAAGGCAGCTCCAGCAGTTGAAGCAGCAACCCTAATCAATCAAGCCTGATTGAAGGCTGAGTAAAAAAAAGGTGCTTCTTAGACTGCAGGAGTTACAGCAGGCTGCAGCCAACATGCACATAACATGGATGTTTAAAAACACTCACCCTCTGAAGGTGCACCACAGAGTACTGTACATAACACAAGTACCAAAAATCTGGTCCAGATGGGATTATGTATCACTGAGATAGGGGTTGCACTGGAGTCAATTTTTCATCAACAATATCAATATGTTTAGAAGTGCCCACAGATGATGCCCAATAAATCTGGAACAGATCTGATGGTCTATCATTGACATATAACAGTTTGAAGTATTTAGGGGGTACACTGGAGTCAAAAGTGAAATAACAAAAGAAATGTGTGTAGAAGTGCTCACTGATGACGTACAATAAATGTGTTGCATATTGGATGATATATCACTGATCTGTAAGTTTTGGAATCATGTAGGGGCGCACTGGAGTGAAATTTTAAACAACAATATAAATGTACAGTATGTAGAAGTGCTCAGTGATGAAGAACAATAAATCTGGAACAGACCAGATGATGTATCACTGAGATATAACGGTTTGAATAATGTAGGGGGCGCTGTGGAGGGTATTGGCCACTTATCATGGACGCTTGTTGAAGTAGTGGATAATGATCTATCTTAGTGATTTTGGTGCACCTCGGTTCAAATCTGTGGAATTTAGAGCTAACTGTATGGTGACGGCGTCACATCTGAGATCGTCACGCCACCACGCCCACATCCTCCAGCGAAAACTGTAATTTGAAGTAAGTCAGACCAGCTTGTTATATGTCTTCTTTTTTTTATAGACAAGATGTGAAATACAAGATGAAAGACAAGTGAAAGACAAGACATATGAAAGACAAGATGTGAAAAACCAGTAGATTAGCAGCTGTAGCACTTCCAGCAGGAATATTTACTTTAAGTAAATTTATTTATTTTAAGTAAATTATTATTTAACAATAATAATTGTTATATGTCTTCTAACATAGGATCATCATGATTAGTTCAAGGGTGTCAGAGAGGGAGCATTCCAAGTTAAAAAAGTGACTTCCTGTTCTGAGGGGACGGGGCTTCGATGGCATCACAACATGACCACAAAGGATCGTCGGGCATCCAACAGAGATGACTCATGCCAAGCTTGGTGCATTTTGGACTTTCAATGTAAAAGTTATATTGTTTTGAAATTTATGCTGTGAAGCGTAACTTTGAGGCCTTGGCCACGCCCCTTTAACATAAACGAAAACACATGCTTTTGATAACCTTTACTCAGAATCAGAAGATTTTTATTGACATTGCATTGGGGTACAACGGGAATATGTACACACAGTTATCCGAAAATAACTAAGTGTACAAAGCTGCAGCTAGTTATAAGCGCGGCTATCTTATTCCTTTTCAGAATAATAATCTTAGATATGAAAAAGGGAGAAGAACCATGAGGCTAGATAGCGGTATTACAAAAAAGATATTTCACATCTTGTCTATTAGGACACGATTTGAGACATCAAAAAAAAACCTCTACCAGTAAGCATAGTTAAAACAAATTACTAGGGGTGTAACGATACACAAAACTCACGAGACGAGACGAGACGAGAAAATCACAGATCTCGCGAGAACGAGACGAGATTTTAACATTAGTTCAAGAAAACTTCAAAGATCGGTTTTATGCCGCAAAAAGGCTTTTATTCTGTTTTAACATGTCTTCATTTTACTGATCGAATCTCCTTAGACCTTAGAACGTTCAACTTTGTTAAAAAAAATAGATATTCACGCAGGACTTTCCAAAAATTGAACATAAACAGCGCTGAATCTGCAGCCGTCACTCACCAGTGTTGCCAGATTGGGCGGTTCACCGCGATTTTCCTTCTGCCTTTTGCGGGTAAAGAGTGCTTTGGGTGGGTGGGACTCTATCTGGCAACACCGGTCACACCGGTGTTTACACGCGTGTCTTTACATTCGGGGCAGCGTCGGCAGTTTGGGACACTCCATCAATGTAGAGGCGTCTCGTCTGCGGCACCGGGACCCTCCATCAGTAGTTGGGGCGTCTTCTATAGCAACTTCATCCGGCGAAGCCATGCTGTCCGTGACGCTGACTTGCTAGGGGCTCTGCTAGCGCTAGCATTAGCATCTCGCGAGACAACGTTACCTCTCAACGAGAGATATCGCGGGAGTTTAATATCGCGAGATCTCGTACAACGAGATCTCGTTACATGCCTACAAATTACATATGCATTTGAGGTCGAGGTGGTTGAGATTAGTTCATGAGCCTTTTCAGATCAGCCACAGTTTCTGATGATGTTGTTCAGCCATGAAACGCCTGATAAGCTTTCACAGAAAGTTATCCGGGGGGGATGGGATAGATACAGATGTTGTCCTCGGTTCCTCATGATCCAGGAGAAATTTGATAGTCAGCTCATTTCCTATTTTTTTTATTTTTTTTATTATTATTTACATTTTTGTGGCACTAGTGGCCTTTATTGGAGAGAGTGAGAGGGTGAAACGGAGGAGAGGGGGGGGAGACACCACAGAAATAGCTCGCCGGGTCTGGGACGCGAACCCGCAAGCCTGTGGAGAGGCGAAAGCCCCAAGCATATGTGCCCCGTGCTTATCTCACTACGCCACAGCGGGGCATAGTCAGCTCATTTCCAAGGCTGTTGGGGAGTCAGATTCAGATAAGCTTGAATGTTGATTTTCTTAAGGCAGACAGATTTTTTTTCTTGCAGCCTTGGAGTCCATCTGGACGATCCGTTTCCAAAGTGGTCTAATTGTGGGAATCCATTCCACTGATCCATGCTATGAACCTTCCTTAAGGTCGAACCCACCACGCTGATGAGTCCCAGAAGCCGCAGGTGGCCTGTGATTCTCATAAATTGCCTCCACCTTACGGTTAAGCTTGTAAATCAGCTGATTTAGCAAGGCCATGGAACGGATCAAACTTTCACACTGACTCGGGAGCTTTGTCATGGCCGGAACTACGCTTGAAGTCCTCCTCAGTTTCCGATAGAAAAGAGCTCCGCCGATACCAAACAGCAAAGCGCCTGCCATCATAAATCCAATTATGTAAATATCTTCAACGGCCTCCACAGACAGGACTGAGAGACACATCCCCTTCCACTCTCCCCAGGAATCCATGACGTATCCTCCAGAGTGCGTCTGTGCTAGGCAAGCTGGTTCTCCTGGACCTTGTGGTTTTGTTGAAAAATCTTGTCAATAAAATTGATCGTCCATGATACCAAATCCATAATCTCAATTTACGTTCGAGAGATGAGCATCGAGGAGCTGCAAACACACAGAGAGCGAAGCAGGGAGAAGGGAAACGAGGGAGGAAAGTCACAAGCAGTGAGGAAGGAAAAAAACTAATGTGTTAAGGGCTTATTAAACAAGTTTGAAGGCAATCCTTCAAAATCCCTAGTAGGAGTTCATTAAAATCTATAAATTAGAAATGCCGGAAAATGACCATTTGACCCAAAATGGCCAACTTCCTGTTGGTTTTGGACTAGGGCTCCAAGAGACTTTTTTGTAGGTCCTGACAAGATACAGATGTTCACTGAGTTTCAGAATAATCGGTCCAAAATTGGCTTGAGGCTGAGGTTTTAAAATATTCTAGGGAGCGCCATGGAGG
This sequence comes from Garcialebias charrua, assembly GCA_038048925.1. NCBI lineage: Eukaryota > Metazoa > Chordata > Actinopteri > Cyprinodontiformes > Rivulidae > Garcialebias > Garcialebias charrua. Next base: position 5,363 of record JBBPBX010052552.1, read on the forward strand.
CTATTGGACAATTATCATGGAGTCCTGTTCAAGGGGTGGGCAATGATCGATCATACTGATTTTGGTACTCCTCAGATCAAATCTGTGAATTTTAGAACTGAACGAATGGCGACTGCGTTACGTATTCGCCACGTCGCCACGCCCACATGCTCTACCTGAAACAGTAAGGGTTGGAAAGCAAGTTACACCAACATGTCTTGGGTCACTGGACACACTGTCATGCTGATTAGGTAACAGGGGTCAGATCGGGACCGTTCAATGTAAAACTTGACACTTCCTGTTGTCAGGGGGCTTGGCTTAAGTGGTGTCATGATTTGACCATTCAGTCTTGCAGGGGACCGGATGTGGATCAATCACTGAAGGTTTGATGTATTAGGCAGTTTTCTTGTAGGTGCGATTAGCGTTTTGTTTTTCATGGCGAAATGTCCAACTTTGAGGTCTGGCCTCGCCCCTTCACCATGCTTCGAAACAAACTGTTTTGATAACTTTTGGTCCCCCATGCTTTATGAAGAAACTGGCCACGTTTGAAACCGATTGAGCGACATACCTAGGAGGAGTTTGTTCAAATGCAGAGGTTGTAAATTGCCAAAAAGTTGTGAAAATATGGATGTAGGGGTGGGCGATATGGCTCAAAAATTATATCGTGATATTTCAGAGCATTATCACGATAACGATAAATTTCGTGATATATCCACACAAAAAAAACAGAAATATAATGTATTTATTTGACAAAATTAACTTAAAATGTTGCTTTGCAGTATTATATAAAATTTTAAAAAACAACAAGGGGTCATTTTACTGAAATTACTTTATTTAGTAAAGTATTCAGTCTCCAAGTATAAAAATAAAAATGATCTGTTATTTAGATTGAAAAAGTTTGCACAAAATATAGATCAACAAAATCTACCACAAAAACTAAAGTGTAGGTGTAGTTTCCTAAAACAACTAAATAAAATGAAGCTTAAGATCTGTTGAGCATAAATGAATCCATCCATCCATCCATCCATCCATTTTCTTCCGCTTATCCGGGGTCGGGTCGCGGGGGTAGCAGCCTAAGTAGGGAGGCCCAGACTTCCCTCTCCCCAGCCACTTGGAGCAGCTCCTCCGGGGGAATCCCAAGGCGTTCCCAGGCCAGCCGAGAAACATAGTCCCTCCAGCGTGTCCTGGGTCTTCCTCTGGGTCTCCTCCCGGTGGGACATGCCCGGAACACCTCACCAGGGAGGCGTCCAGGAGGCATCCTAACCAGATGCCCGAGCCACCTCAACTGGCTCCTCTCGATGTGGAGAAGCAGCGGCTCTACTCCGAGTCCCTCCCGGATGACTGAGCTTCTCACCCTATCTCTAAGGGAGAGTCCAGACACCCTGCGGAGAAAACTCATTTCAGCCGCTTGTATCCGAGATCTCGTTCTTTCGGTCATAACCCAAAGCTCATGACCATAGATGAGGGTGGGAACGTAGATCGATCGGTAAATTGAGAGCTTTGCCTTTTGACTCAGCTCTCTCTTCACCACGACAGACCGGTACAGCGCCCGCTTCACTGCGGACGCTGCACCTATCCGCCTATCGATCTCACGCTCCAGTTTTCCCTCATTCGTGAACAAGACCCCGAGATACTTAAACTCCTCCACTTGGGGCAGGACCTCCTCCCCGACCCGGAGAGGGCATGCTACCCTTTTCCGGCTCAAGACCATGGCCTCGGATTTGGAGGAACTGATCCTCATCCCGGCCGCATCACATTCAGCTGCAAACCGCTCCAGCGAAAGCTGTAGATCACGAACTGATGAAGCCAATAGGACCACATCATCTGCAAAAAACAGAGAAGCGATTCTAAGGCCACCAAAACGGATCCTCTCAACACCTGTAAACTGGTTGGGCAAACTCCCACGCGCCCTCCAGGACCCTGTTGAGGGTGTAGAGCTGGTCCAGTGTTCCACGACCAGCACGAAAACCACACTGCTCCTCCTGAATCCGAGGTTCGACTATCCGACGGACCCTCCTCTCCAGAACCCCTGAATAGACCTTACCAGGGAGGCTTAAGAGTGTGATCCCCCTATAGTTGGAACACACCCTACGGTCCCCCTTTTTGAATAGGGGAACCACCACCCCAGTCTGCCAATCCAAGGGAACTGCCCCCAATGTCCACGCGATATTGCAGAGTCGCGTAAGCCAACACAACCCCACAACATCCAGAGCCCTAAGGAACTCAGGACGAATCTCATCCACCCCCGGAGCCCTGCCACCGCGGAGCTTTTTAACCACCTCGGCGACCTCAGCACCAGAGATTGGAGAGCCCGACCCAAAGTCCCCAGGCTCCGCTTCCTCAGTGGAAGACGTGCCAGTAGGATTGAGGAGGTCTTCGAAGTATTCCGCCCACCGACTCACAACATCCCGAGTTGAGGTCAACAGCACGCCATCCCCACCATAAATGGTGTTGGTCGCGTACCGCTTCCCCCCCCTGAGACGCCGGATGGTGGACCAGAATCGCCTCGAAGCCGTACGGAAGTCATTCTCCATGGCCTCTCCGAACTCCTCCCACGCCCGAGTTTTTGCCTCAGCAACCACCCGAGCCGCATGCCGCTTGGACTGTCGGTACCTATCTGCTGCTTCCGGGGTCCCACAGGCCAAAAAGGCCCAATAGGACTCCTTCTTCAGCTTGACAGCATCCCTCACCGCCGGTGTCCACCACCGGGTTCGAGGGTTGATCCATGGAGTGGAGAAACACAGTGGATGGAGTGGTGGATTCATTTACGCCCCTCCCTGGGCTGCCACCTTACCATGGTGGAGGGGTTTGAGTGTCCCAATGATCATAGGAGCTATGCTGTCAGGGGCTTCATGCCCCTAGTAGGGTCACCCAAGGCAGACAGGTCTTAGGTGAGGGACCAGACAAAGTGCAGCCCACAAGACCCCTTATGATGAGTCAAATCACTGGAAACAATGTTCCCTCGCCCGGACGCGGGTCACCGGGGCCCCACTCTGGAGCCAGGCCCGGAGGAGGGGCACGTTGGCGAGCGCCTGGTGGCCGGGCTTTTACCCATGGAGCTCGGCCGGGCACAGCCCGAAGAGGAGACGTGGGTCCCCCTTCCCATGGGCTCACCACCTGTGAGAGGGGCCAAAGGGGTCGGGTGCATTGTGGAATGGGTGGTGGCCGAGGGCGGGGACCCTGGCGGTCTGATCCTCGGCTACAGAAGCTGGCCATTGGGACATGGAATGTCACCTCTCTGGTGGGGAAGGAGCCTGAGCTAGTGTGTGAGGTTGAGAGGTTCCGGCTAGAAATAGTCGGACTCACCTCAACGCATGGCTCTGGCTCTGGAACCAGTTTCCTTGAGAGGGGTTGGACACTCTTCCACTCTGGAGTTGCCCCTGGTGAGAGGCGCCGAGCAGGAGTGGGCATACTTGTTGCCCCCCATCTTGGTGCCTGTACGTTGGGGTTCACCCCGGTGAACGAGAGGGTAGCCTCCCTTCGCCTACGTGTGGGGGGACGGGCTCTGACTGTTGTTTGTGCCTATGCGCCAAACGGCAGCGCAGATTACCCACCCTTTTTGGAGTCCTTGGAGGGGGTATTGGAGGGTGCGCCTCCTGGGGACTCCCTTGTTCTGCTGGGGGACTTCAACGCTCACGTGGGCAATGACAGTGAGACCTGGAGGGGTGTGGTTGGGAGGAACGGCCCCCCTGATCTGAACCCGAGTGGTGTTCTGTTGTTGGACTTCTGTGCTCGTCATGGATTGTCCATAACGAACACCATGTTCAGGCATAAGGGTGTCCATATGTGCTCTTGGCACCAGGACACCCTAGGTCGCAGCTCGATGATCGACTTTGTTGTCGTCTCATCTGATCTGCGGCCGCATGTCCTGGACACTCGGGTGAAGAGAGGGGCGGAGCTGTCAACTGACCACTACCTGGTGATGAGTTGGCTCCGATGGTGGGGGAGGATGCCGGTCAGACCTGGCAGGCCCAAACGTATTGTGAGGGTCTGCTGGGAACGTCTGGCAGAGTCTCCCGTAAGACGGAGCTTTAACTCCCACCTCCGGGAGAGCTTTGAACACGTTCCGAGGGAGGCGGGGGACATGAAGCCCGAGTGGGCCATGTTCCACGCCTCTATTGTCAAGGCAGCTTATCGGAGTTGTGGCCGCAAGGATGTTGGTGCCTGTCGTACATCCATGGAGTGGAGGTCCATTTCATAAATTAATCCTACAACAAAATATATGTTGCCTTTAAATGAGCTGTAACTTCCAGAACTTGTAACAAGGTGATCAGCTGACCCTAATGCTACGTTCAGACCAAACGCTTTTTGAGCCGCCATAAAGTGTGAAACGCTTCAAACTGGACGCACGGGACGCATTGGTGTTCAGACCGGAACGAGAAGCAGCAGCGGCAGTGGCGGCAGGTATGTGGGAGGAGTTAGAAAAGTTTACAATTCAAAACTTACCCAATATCCCGACTTCCTCACTGACACTCCGCCAGGCAAGGTCCTTTTTATTTCTCTTCCATACATGAACAAGACTTTGCTGGTTGTTTCCGTGTCTCACAAACAATACGTCACACTTGCGCAACAGCCGTCCCCTCGTTACCGCGTCACATAGCTGACTCTCCCTCTCTCCTCCCCTGACTCTCCCTGATTGGTTGTCAGACGCGTTGAGCGGTGAAAGTTCGGCATTTTCAAATCGAGCGGTGGAGGCTGTCGCGGGCACCGCATGCACGGAAAACGCTCTGCTGCCCCTCCCGCACCGCTCAAAACGGACGTGACTCGCCGCACGACCCCTAGAGGCGCGTCCCCTATTGACTTTGCATGTAAACTGGCCGCTCCTGCAGCTCAAAACGCGTTCGGTCTGAACGTACCATAATGCTTGTTTGTGTTTCAGCTTCCTTTGTTCCTGCAGGAATGTGTCATTCCTCTGATTCATTTCTTTAACTTATCTGTCTCTGATCTCTTGGTCCATGGACCAACTATGGAGCCGCGCGTGTTTCTAACGACAGTTTAGAGCGGGGATAGCAGCACCGGCTGCTCAGAGCGGGGAGGGGGAGAGAGACGAGCTGTCTCTACCAGCAGTTTAGAGCAGGGGGGAGAGACTGCTGAGACATATTTGTTTTTAGCATTTTAGCAGTAACTAATTAGCGTTACACCAGTACAGACCGGTGGAGGGGAGGTGCGCAGTTGTTTGAAGTGCTCGGTTGTTAAGGGGGCGGGGCGCCCTGACGTATTTCGTCTTATCTTTTTAGAGAACACAGGGCAGCTGTAGCCTCCGCAGCTAGTAAAACCGGAAACTGTCGGAAACTGCGTCAATCGGCTTCAAAATAAAAAATTTCAACAAAATTTTTTTAATGGGAGGTGCGTTATAACTCGAGGCCGTAGTAAATCCAGACTGATTATTACTTATTCCTCAAGTGTGCTATAGAAATAAGGTTGATTGATTGATGCAAACACCAGCACAACACGTAGTAATTAATAGCACACAGGCCTAAAGAGTAGGGCCAGTACTTACAGAAACACACACACACGCACACACACATTCCACATATGGCAGGAGCAAAGCTTTGTTACAGATGAGCTGAGGCCTCTTATCAGTACACACACACGCACACACACATTCCACAAACGGCAGGAGCAAAGCTTTGTTACAGACGAGCTGAGGCCTCTTAACAGAATAAACAGAGTTATTAAACTTTTATAAATCTATATCAATCAAACATATAGGGAAATGTATTCTCTTATGAAGCCTTTCACCGTCTAAGCATACACATACGTCACAGAGCCTTGGCAGCAGGCCTCACACAGCAAACTCACACTTACATAAACATGCACACATTCCACAAGCAGATAAAAAGAACGCTCTGTTACAGAGTTGTTGCAGAATGGAACTTTTTGCCTTTTTGTTCAGGGCCTTTTTAATAATGTAACAAAACTATTAATCCCTTACAAAGTTGATCACACACATGCGATTATATGAAATGTAATCCTTTTTGTTCTAATGCTTACTGAAATGTATGACTACAGAGTTAGGTAATTAACACTACTTTGACTAAAGCCCCCAATATACCTGTTTCTTTTGCCTCACGCCGCTGGACTCGCGTGTGCTGCGCACCGGCAGCTCTTTATACTCTGTGCAGGCGCAGCTCTCTGAGAGCAGCTGCAGCCGGGCAGAGCAGGACAAATTGAGGTCGCTGATTGGTCATTTGCTGACACGCGAGGCAGTTTATCAACGCGCGCGCGTAGGCGTAGTAAAATCTGACCTTGGCGCGCTCGCGCCCGTGATCAAAGGCTTTTGCCGCGGCGCTCCCACGGCGCCGAGCGGCGTGAGGCAAAAGAAACAGGTATATTGGGGCCTTAAGGCTGCGTTTTTTTGCGCAAGTGAACTTTGCTTCTAAATCCCTCAGTCCCTTTCAGTGGGCTATATAATGTCGATTCAAATGCTAATACCCTACTAAAGACCCATTAATTGTACACCTACACCCCCACCCCCTACCCCTCAGTCCAAAATCCTTGGACCCAGTGCAGGCCTTGTATAACACATAAGCATTTATCGCTGCCAGGTCAAGCATGTTGTAGAACACGGCGATGGGCCGCACCGTATATAAATGTGCAATCTGGTCCATTATACCGGTGTGTCAGTTGACCTCGGGTCATGTGACCTGTGTCGGTCCGTCAGTTGACCTCATGCCGTGTGACCTGTGTCGGTCCGTCAGTTGACTTCATGTCGTGTGACCTGTGTTGGTCCGTCACTTGACCTCAGGTCATGTGACCTGTGTCGGTACGTCAGTTGACCTCATGCCGTGTGACCTGTGTCGGTCCGTCAGTTGACCTCATGTCGTGTGACCAGTGTCGGTCCGTCAGTTGACTTCATGTCGTGTGACCTGTGTCGTTTTGTCAGTTGACCTCATGTCATGTGACCTGTGTCGGTCCGTCAGGTGACGGACAACAATAGGTCAAGCATGTTGTAGAACACAGCAATGGGCCACCTGCATGTGCCGGCACGCACCGTATATACATGTGCCAAGGACAAGGAGAGAGACAGTACTTGTAAGCAAAATAATTTATTTGACAGACCATCAGGGTTACAGGATAATCAGCACAGCAGAATAAGACAATTTTATGCATAAAATTGTTCTGGAGCAGACAAAGCTTTCCGTTCAGTGGATGTCCCAAAATGCTCAACTGTGAGATAAATTCAGGGTCTGTTATGTGTGAATTCAGGTCAGGGCCTCTCTTCTGACTAAGGGGGGAAGTGCAAGCAGAGTCTTACTTACCTGGTGGAAACATTGGAATGCAGTCTGTGCAGTCTGGTGTGGTGGGGGTGTCTGAGTTGAGTGCACATATATTTATAACAAAAGGCAGTTAATGGTCCAATAATTGTCAGGAGAAGGAGGGGGTTTGTCCTCAGGATCTTGAAAATTCAGGCTGTATCTCAATTCAGGGGCTGGGTCCTCATGAGTGCGCATTTGTCGGCCGCATACGTCATTGCCCCGCGCGGAGGACTGTCCCAATTCGAAGACTCCTCCTCATGCGGCCGAGGAATGCGGCCTACTTCCTGCCGAAATCGAAGGATGCATTCGTGAATCCTTCAAGACGGAGGCTATCCCAGAATTCATAGCGCCAGCAGAGATTTCGCGGGGGGGGGGGGACTTTCTGCGTGCAGGGTCGGGGCTGCTGCGTGTTGTTGAGTCATCAGCTCGTTTTAACAACAACCTCAGCGCGAATATTCATTCAACCTTTATTTAGTCATCTCAAACAACCTCAGCTCGAATATATCTCATTAAAATTTAACTACAGAAATGACTAAAAAAATGTGTTAGCTGAATATACAGTATATTAGTGTTTCTGAGTTTACTGTTTTTGAAGAATTGATTACAAATCAGATTATTTTACACGTGTGTAGCAAGGATTTTCTGAGGGGCAATCTTTTAAAACCCAGAGTGGACCTATGAAATGTAAGTTGACCAGTAGCATAGTTGGTAAATCAACCTGTGATTTGTGCAGAGATACTTTTCTCGAAGCTGGTTCGAATCTCACTCGGTCCGGTTAAAACTTATTTTACGTTTGTCTTTTATTGGATTAAAAAAAAGGAGTTTCACAAACTTTTTCACTCCTTTAACTTGTTAGTGATCATTTGTTGCTACCAAAACATAAAATAAAATAAAACATAATGTGTATTTTTTGGCTGTTGTTATTGTTTTGTAAACTACGGTGGGTTTCAGAACTATTTGTTAAAGTACTCTGATGCATGCTCAATAATCCAGGTAGAAAAATCTAAAAAAGTTAAGTCTGGTCCTCTGGACATTCAAAAAATAAAACAAAACAAAGCAAAAAAAATGTAGAAACGTTTCGTCTTATTTGTTAATGTGTTTTGCACCTCAGTTTCACAAACTCCTTCCTTTTAATCTCAGTCCTCATTTTTTTATCCAATAAAAGACAAACGTAAAATAAGTTTTAACCGTACCGAGTGAGATTCGAACCAGCTTCGAGAAAAGTATCTCTGCACCAATCGCAGGTTGATTTACCAACTGTGCTACTGGACAAGTTGCATTTCGTAGGTCCACTCTGGGTTTTAACAGATCGCCCCTTATAAGCTGATTTGTAATCAGTTCTTAACAAACAGTAAACTCAGAAACACTAATATATATACATGTATTCAGCTAACTAATATATTTTAGCGGCGTCCCTTCTCTTTCCACACACACAAAGCGCGCACACAAGAACTTCCCACCCACTTCAAGAGAACGCCCCACCCACTTCAATGCCGGCTCTCCGGAAGGCTAGACCGTCCCATTTCAGCAGTTTCGCTCAGCCCACCCGGTCTTGTGAGTGCGTGGCCTACTCGGCCCAGCTAGGCTGGGTCCTCATGAGGATGCAGCCCCTGAATTGAGACACAGCCTCAGTCATCCTAGTGCTAAAAGAAGTGTTAGAGGTTTTATGGCTCCCTGAGGGTGTTTACACAGCTGGGTGGAAGGATGGACAGAGTTGAAAACATGATGTCACCAGCTGCTAATGGGGGTTGAGGGCTGATGTAGCCATGATCTCACCAGCTACCAATGAGGATTTAGGAAAGTGATGTAACCTATCTGTGAAGTGGGGGTTCAGGCTCCTTTTTGGCTATGAAAAAGGCTGGTGGAGAAGTAGAAGATACTGATTTTCTGATTTTTTGAAGACTTTTGAATGGATTATACTGGACTGCTCTGGAGCTAACAGAAGAAATAGGATTTTCTAAAAGAGTCTCCTTTGGACAAAAAAGGAGACTTTTTGCTTCAGCCTGGATTATTTGCTATTTTCTTCAAATTTGGACAAGCTACCAGAGTTGGAATAACCTTCAACCTATTTTAGGATTGAGGCACTTTTTCCTTTTCTTTGGGGGATAATCCTTGTGGTAATTCCTGGCAGAAGGTAGGAAAATATTCCCAGTTCTTGTCCATAACTAAATTTATATAAAAATTATTATAACAGCATAAGCCTGCACTCTCATGAGATTAAAATCAGTTTTGCTTGAAGTCATCCGAAACCAGACAAGGACTGTTCTGCTGATGTTGAGATTAAGGGAATTTTATGAGAGTTTTGGACACCAGATCAATTCTCTGGGAGATCCCAGGGCGAGGACGGTGCACGGAGGGCTAATTGCTCTCTGTATGAAAGAACACAGTGTCCTCCTCCACCTTCTCAGCTGAGGGAACACCGTGTCCCCCACCCCTACCTTGTTGAACCAAAGATTGGGATAACTGATTTTTCCTTTTTTTAATTGGATTATACTTTTTATGGGATTATAACACCTTTTGAGGATTATACCATGTTTGATTGGATTAAAGCCTGAATCACAATTTTTTTCCTTTTGATTGGATTATACTTTTTATGGGATTATAACACCTTTTGAGGATTATACCATGTTTGATTGGATTATACTTTTTATGGGATTATAACACCTTTTGAGGATTATACCATGTTTGATTGGATTATGCCTGAATCACAATTTTTTCCTTTTGATTGGATTATACTTTTTATGGGATTATAACACCTTTTGAGGATTATACCATGTTTGATTGGATTATACTTTTTATGGGATTATAACACCTTTTGAGGATTATACCATGTTTGATTGGATTAAAGCCTGAATCACCATTTTTTCCTTTTTGATTGGATTATTGGATTGCAATTTTCTGACTGGATCACAACAAAGCTGCTTGTGGATTTTCCTGTGGGATTATAACACAGGGATCTTTTCATTATTGGATTACAACTCAACTCAGTCGCAAATCGAACACCTTAAGCCCTGCCTGTGTGGACACTTTAGGGAGCTGTAGAATTATTTGATTTTTTGGATGCCAATCATGTACCTGATTTAATCAACCTGTAGTATTCATTCATTCATTCATTCATTCAACCTTTATTTATACAGGCTAGCCTCGTTGAGTCATGGGGACTCATTTACAAGAAGGACCTGTTTCACTCACACCAAACAACCATCCACTTTCTCACTCACACCTAGGGTCAATTTAGAGTCACCAATCAGCCTAACGTGCATGTTTTTGGACTGTGGGAGGAAACCGGAGTACCCGGAGGAAACCCACGCATGCACGAGGAGAACATGCAAACTCCACCCAGAAAGGCCCCCGGACCGGGATTTGAACCAGCAACCTTCTAGAGTAGAGTAGAGGTGCTTAACGCTGTTACCTCTGCAACTATTAATTAAAATAACACAAAACATACAAAATCTAGATTTTCATTGACTCACTTGATATTAAATGATGGAAAACTTGGTTCAAAGATAACAACAATGTTTGTGGAGGTTTTAAACGGTTTTATTAGCTTAATGAGTATAAACAACCCCCTGGGATTTTGTTCCTGGATCCTAAAACTAACCAGATCGGATAACAATTGCAATCTACAAGGAGGTAAGCTGTCGTTAATGCACGTTTCCCCATGGGGTACGATCTGACTCCATTCTGCTAAGGTCAGGCTATTCACGGGGTGAAATGAGGGAGTGACGTGCAGATCGGAGACAGTGAACAGTCTGGGTGAATTACCTCATCTCAGCCTAAAATCCTAACTGTTCCGGGACATCTCGGGTAATACTCGTGTGCAGGGATAAGTTAAGGACCCGTTAGTGGAGTAGGCTGGAGTGAGTGAGGACTTGTTGCAAAGTCCTATGGCTACCTCACTTGCGTAGAACAACAATATATATATATATATATATATATATA
>JBBPBX010052553.1:0-24167 GCA_038048925.1 Garcialebias charrua
TTGTGAATGAGTTGAATAAAGTTTGACTTATCTGTTTTGTTTCACTTAATGCGCCTTATAATCCATTGCACCTTATAGTCCAAAAAATACGGTATTTTTAGAACTCCCTTTCCACCAAAATTAGTACAGTATACTTTTGTCCTTTTACTAAATATTTTGTTTACATTGTTGAGTTTAAATGTGGAAAAGAAAATCACAAAATATTTTTTTTATAAAATTTTAAACGTTTCTGTGACCGGAGAGTACTTACAGTTTTGACCAGCGTGTGAAAACGTTTAGACACCAGAGAGCTTAATCACCCCTCAGATGTAAAACTGTTTCTGTGCTGCTGTTCTTGTCAGTTCAGTCATACGAGGACGAGGAGCCAAAGAAGTCCATCCTCTATGAGAACCTGAGACTCAGAAACAGGGAGAACTACGAGGTGATGCTCAATCAGAAACCTGACACTATGATCAAAGCACCCTCAGAGAAGGAGCCAGAGAGACCAAAGAAACCGGGTACGCTGCTACTGCCGAGAGTGTGTGCACGTTCAGCTATTTCTGGGAAAGACTTCATGTTTTCTCCTTTCATCCATTACATTTCAGTGAAGAAGAACGTCTATGGAGATGCCTGGGAGGAATGAGCCCTTTACTGAATGAATACAGGACCAGCGATGTGGGGTCTCTGATACTGCAGGACACAGGGGGCTCTGCACTGTTCATGTAGTTGAGTTTGTAAACTAAATGACCATGGAGGAGTGAATAAAACTGAACTGGATGACTGATTCTTTCTGCTCTGATGGTAAACCGATGTCATTTTAATTTCTCTTCTGTGTTCTAAATAACCTCCTAAAATGAGTATTTTTTTACTTGTAAAAAAACATATTTAGGTTGAACTTTGCAGCTTTGCTCTATTTGAATCTCACAGGCCAGTTAATATACAAATAAGCTTTTTAGTTCATAAAAATATTCTGTTGTGATGTTCAGCATCTTGTCCCACAGTAAAGCTGAGTCTTGGGCTGTGAACCGTTGGTTAGAGCACATAAAACAACATGGTGGCACACTGTATTCATAAAGTCAATTAACAAAGGGCATGACTAAATTAACATTAGAAAGCAACATTTGAGCAAGTTTACAAAATGCATACACTTTAAAGAGTCGCTCAACTGGGGATTATTTCACAAAACCTACAGATAATGCACAAGTTTATTTTGGCCAAGCTCACATCTTTGGATTAAATTTAATTAAATCTGTTCGACAAGTTGCCAAGAGTTACTTGCAAGTGATAAGATAGACCTGTGCATGTTCTCCGGGTCCAAACATTCAGCAATGCTGCTCTGTGACATTCAGTTGTTTTTTGTGGGGCAGTAGCATACAGGTGCTGGTCATAAAATTATATCATGAAAACGTTTATTTATTTCAGTAATTACCTTCAAAAAGTGAAAATTGTATATTCATTCATTACACACAGACTGATATATTTCAAATGTTTTTCTTTTAATGTTGATCATTATAAATGACAACTAATGAAAACCCCAAATTCATTATCTCAGAAAAATTGAATATTGTGAAAAGGTTCAACATTGAAGACACCTGGTGCCACACTAATCGGCTAATTAACTCAAAAACACTTGTAAAGGCCTTTAAATGGTCTCAGTGTAGTTCTGTAGGCTACATAATCACAGGGAAGACAGCTGACTTGACATATGTCCAAAATACGACCATTGACACCTTGCACAAGGAGGGCAAGACACAAAAGGTTATTGCTAAAGAGGCTGGCTGTTCACAGAGCTCCGTGTCCAAGCACATTAATAGCGAGGTGAAGGGAAGGAAAAGATGTGGTAGAAAAGTGTACAAGCAATAAGGATAACCACACCCTGGAGAGGATTGTGAAACAAAACCCATTCCAAAATGTTTCACAAAGAGTGAACTGCAGCTGGAGTCTGTGCTTCAAGAACCACCACGCACAGACGTATGCAAGACATACATGGGCTTCAGTTGTCACATTCCCTGTGTCAAGCTGCTCTTGAACAAGAGACTGCGTCAGAAGCATCTTGCCTGGGCTAAAAACAATAAGGACTCTTTTTCATGTTCTTCAGTTGGCCAACATTTCTAAAAATCCTTTTTTTAATTGGTCTGAAGTTCTCATTTTCTGAGATACTGAATTTGGGGTTTTCATTACTTGTCAGTTATAATCATCAACATTAAAAGAAATAAACATTCGAAATATATCAGTCTCTGTGTAATGAATTAATATAATACTGTATACAAGTTTCACTTTCTGAATGGAATTAATGAAATGCATGTAAATAACAATTTTCATGATACAGTATTCTAATTTTATGACCAGCAACTGTATATATCTGTATGCACTTGCATTTTATAGATGAAGGAAAGCATATTTTTCATTCATTCATTCAACCTTTATTTAGTCAGGTAAATCTTTTGAACCTCATGGGCTCATTGGGAGGAGAGGAGAGGAGGAGGAGGAGGAGACCCAGAGGAAGACCCAGGACACGCTGGAGGGACTATGTTTCTCGGCTGGCCTGGGAACGCCTTGGGATTCCCCCAGAGGAGCTGCTCCAAGTGGCTGGGGAGAGGGAAGTCTGGGCCTCCCTACTTAGGCTACTACCCCCGCGACCCGACCCCGGATAAGCGGACGAAAATGGATGGATGGATGGATGGATGGGGCTCATTTACGAAAGCGACCTGCTAAAACTAAAGAACAATGAACAGTAATGGTAGAATTTCCTTAAACAATAAACAATCAAACAATAAACAATAGAAAACAAAAGAGAGAGAAAAAAAAATATATATATATACATATATATATATATATATATACATATATACATATATATGTATATACATATATACATATATATATACACACATATATATACATACACATACATACACACATACATATATATATATATATATATACATATACATACATATATATACACATATATATATATATATATACATATATACACACTCCTCCTTTTAACAAAGTAGCAAAAAACTAGCAAAAAACTAGCAAAACATTATAAGGTAGACGTATAAAATCAAAGACAGGAACAAATCTGCATTGGTTTTTGCCAGGATTCCAACAGATTCTGAAAACCATATTCATTTATTTGCAATTCATTCATTCATTCAATTCAACCAATTCATTTATTTGCCAAGTAAATTAATAACATTTTGTTTTGTTTTTTGAATGTCTAGAGGACCAGACTTAGCTTTTATTTGAGATTTTTTTCTACGTGGATTATTGAGCATGCATCAGGGTAATAAAAAAAACTTTAATAAATAATAGTTATAAAGTAGCCTGGCCCTCGCCATTCCTACGCAGCTCCGCTCAATTCTCATTTGAGTGAAGGACAGGGTGTGGTTTTAACCAGGCTAGTTATAAAGAGACAAATGGTCTTTTTAAATCCCAAATGTAAAAACTGAAAATATAACTTGATTTATTAGTTTATATTAGAAAATCCTTCATGGTGCTGCATAACTAGACTGAAGTCGTGAAAAGGCCTTGCATGATTCCTTGAAGGAATGCATATCACCCGCTGCCTTTCATGACTGTTTTAATTCAAATCACCCTCCAAAGACACAACTTGCAGAATGTGCAACTGCTCAGAGCTTGTGTTAAAGATAACTCTCAGGTACTACCACATTAACTGTGCCTTTTTAATATCTGAGATGAGTGCATTAAAAAAGATGGTTCTGTTGGGAAAAATCTGCCGCGGCCCACATCCTGATTTACTCCCAGCTGCAATGTCCATCCTGATTCACCTCTGAACGGTTCAATAAAATCTGTCCAGTGGTTCATGAGATATTTTGCTGACTGACATCATTGAAAAGTTTTAAGCAAAGATGTCGCTTAATGAGTAGAGCTTTGAGTATTTGAGCTACCATCACACCAAATGTTAGCTCAATGACTGAAATAACTGAGCCACAGATATTTGTTGGTGGCCATATTGGATAGGATTCACTCCAAAGTTTAACAGTAGATGTTCATCCAATGCAAATCCATCCAGTGATTCATGAGGTACAATATTTTGCTAACAATACAAACATATGCACACACACAGGTGATAACCACAACTACTGTTTTTGTCCGTGACTGTGGCTGCAGCTGTGGCCCGAGGAGGGTCCATGACTGTGTCCAATGTTATGTCCTGCACCGTGTCCATGACTGTGTCCAACGTTATGTCCTGCACCGTGTCCATAAAGGTTGCTAGGTGGTGCAGAACTAGAAAAGGAACTGGTTAGATGTGGCCAGCCTTCATAGGTTGTGCCTGTAGTGTTGGCAGGGTTGAAGCTGGATAACGGTGCATATGCTTGGACCGGGTAAGACCCAGGAGGGGGGTTTATTTGTGGCAGCAGGGTCTTCCTCCTCTCCTCCGTGGACGCAGGAATGAACATGCCTCCGCTGACACTCTTCCACAACCTGAAGGGCATCGTTTTCTCCAGAACCGCAGCCCTGGCCTCAGACATGTCCATCAGAGACAGCCATCCTTTCCCATACAGCCACCCAACCAGGACGCCGACGACGTTGCAGAGCAGCACACTGCGAGGAACCAGAGCCGTGCAGATCATGAGCAGCACCCACGGGAGGACAAAGGAAGGAAAACTGACTCCGCAGAGAAAGCCTTTGGTCATTTTGGTGTGCACGGTGATCAGAGCCACACAGGCCAGGGTGACTGGGAGCAGCCCCTCGGTGGGAGTCTGCATGTCTTCATCCAGCAGGAGATCCAGGAGGCTGTAAAGGAGGCCTGTTGTGGAGGCGAGCAGGAGGAACAGGAAGAGGAAGTGAACACTACCAACACTTTTCTCCACGCTGCCACACAGAAACATCAGGGCTGTGATGTTCAGGAGCAGCTGAGCGACAGTCTGGTGGTAAAGGGGGGACAAGAGGATGCTGTGGAGGTGTCCACTCTGGAGGACTCTGGACCCAATGCTGAGGACCCCCTGGGTCAAGTCAAAGTATGTTTCCACGCAGAACAAAACACACGACATTAAGGCCACTGTCACGATCCCGCTGGTGGGAACTGGAAACACATCCTTAAACACCTTGAAGAACACGCTGACGTTTTCAGATGGCGTCATCCTCAAAAACTATAAAAACGAGGGTTCACGACCCAAAACAATCCGCCTGCTCACTTCCGGGGCGGGATTTTTATTTATTTTTCCAGATCAACACTACACGTTTTGGGTAAAAAATAGCTCTTAATTGATGAATAAGCTGTTTACAGTCAGCATTGCGGTGATTGAATAGAGACGCTTCCCTGTTTTCAATCGATCCACACAGACTCAACCCGGAGTAGTAGTTCCGCTTTGAGCGTTTCCGCTAAAACTTTCAAAATAAGATCCTTTCACAGCTTGCAAACTAACTACGGAGCCCGAGAGGGGACATATTTACATAACCCAACGTGTAATGCAATGTCTATGGTGTGAACTGCAAACACAAGAGAAACGTTTTATATGACTTTTGATTAATAAATAAAACACATGAAAATGTTTTGAAGAACGCAATGGTCAACATCCGGTGTTTGTAGAGTTCTGCAACTCCTCATTTAAATAGTTTTTAAATTACAGTACTGGATATATTTTTTAAACCTTTATCATGTTGTCTTATTATTTAGAGTGGAGTAAAAAAACATTTTGAGCATTATAAACTTTTTTTATTTGCTAAACAAATATTGACTACTGTCAGCATTTGGAGAAATTTTTATTTTTGACTCATGAAGGTAATTTGTAGAGTGAATGAGGTGAAGTTTTTGGGTGTTATCATTGATGACAAACTGACATGGAAACAACACATAAATTCTGTAAGAATAAAAATAGCTAAATCGATAGCAGTACTGTACAAAGTCAGAGACCTATTGAATGATAAAGCTCTGTATTTGTTGTATAACACAATCATTGTTCCACACTTAATCTATTGTATTGATGTTTGGGGGAAAGCGTGTAAAACAATCACAAAGCCTATTTTTGTATTACAGAAAAGAGCTGTAAGAATTATCACTAGAAAGCATTACCGTCATCCATCAAGTACATTATTTTATCAACTAAAATTATTGAAGTTCCATGATTTGGTAGACTATAATATTTTATCAGTTATGTATAGAGCTCAAAATAATGCATTACCTTTAAATATCCAAATGCACTTTGTTAAAAGACAAAGTTGTTATAATCTTAAGGGAACAGAGTTGTTTGTAAAACCACAATTCAGAACCAGTTTGAAGGGACGTTCTACCTCAATTCAGGGAATTAGATTATGGAATGGCTTGGAGAATGTAGTTAAAAATGCCAAGTCAATGTTTACATTTAAAAAAATGATCAAAACAAATGTGTTAAAAAATATATATGAAATAGCGTAATGTGTATTGTATTAGTTAGAAAATTAGAAAGAGTTAGTCATTTTGTACTGTTGGTTGAAGATTATTATTGTTTAATCTGATTGTTGGAAAAAGTTGGTTGAAGATTATTATTGTTTACATGGTTGATTATTGTTGTTTAATCTGATTGTTGGAAGTAAGGGGCAGATATAATAAGATTTATTCTTCTTTCTGCTACCTTTCATTTTTTTATATTTTGTACACTATCATTTATGAGATTGTCTTGTATTGTTTCTTTTGTAAAAAAAGGAACAAATTTAATAAACGTAAACATAAACAAATGGTTTTTTTTACTCAACTTTGGTTATGTACTTCATAAAAAAACAGCCCTAGGGCCAAAACAATGCAGTGGTATATTTACTCTAAGTATAAAATTAATGTGATTTTTTTTTTTGTTAAAAGAATGTAATAGCTTATAAAACTATTTAATTTCATTTTGACCAACAACAAGTTTAAAAGTGATGTTTATGTGATAAATACAACTAAGTTTTAAAACAGAGTATCTGTAATACATATATAAGAAATGTTTAAATTCCTAAAGCAATCCAAGTTACAACTCATGCTTTTATGTATTTATTATTTTATAAATTTTGTATTTATATTGTTTTTGCACATTTTATGTTGTTATCAATGTTTAAATCTAAACCAATTGCTGCTGATCTCATGCTGCTGATTGTTTTATGTTATATTACCAGGTCTCTCTTAAAGGAGTCCCCAAGGCCAAGTGGGATTAACCTGTATAAATAAAGGTTGAATACTGGTGATTATGTCATAGGCTACTGTATTCAGTCATACCTATCTGCTCACCACAGACTCATGTTCAGGCTGCTGTTGTTACGCCATATTGTTTTACATTATTAGTGTTTACTGTACATCTTAGAACTTTACCATTTGGCGTTTGTCCGTATATCTTTGTATTAACGGTTATTTAACATTTAAAGCTAGGGTCTGCGATATTTGAACACTCTGGGACACTCTGGGACTTAGAAATATTTTCAGCGCAGAAAAGCATTCTGCTCCCTCCCCTCAGAGCCATATATGGCTCAGTCGGTGCTCTGCTGAACTTGGGATCTGCTCCGCCCCCTGCTGTGTGTCTGCTCAGAGCCGCTGCGATATTCTGTGTTTATGGTAATAAAACCTTCTAATAAAATAAAATAAAACCATGGAGCGCTAGTCCTACAACACAAAATCCAGCAGAAATCATCAGAGGTTCACGAAACAACGTTTGGACATGATTTAATTCGCTCGTGACTTCCTCATGTCTCAGCGCTGGTCTGGAATGTGTGGAATGCTCCACCTCCTCCTGTCTCTGCGCTCCGAAGTTCTGTGTTTATATGATAATATAACTGTTTAAAAAATATAATAAAAACACGAATCACTCATCCTACAACACAAAAACCAGAAGACATCAGCAGAGGTTCACGAAGCAACGTTGGACATGTTTTAATTCGCTCGTGAGTCGTGACAAATCCATTTCCTCGTCAGTGAAGGATGAAGCGATCACTTGACTTTTGGCAAAAAAACTAAATAAAAGTCCAGCTCTGGGATAAAGAAGGGATATTTAATACATTTTGTGTCACATAAAAAACAGTCCTGCATCGCTTTGCAATCCTTTGAATGAGAACGAGCTGCGGCTGGGACAGGTGGGGGCGTGGGTTGGGGCGTGACAAACAACTCTGTTTTTATTGGCTGTCAGTGTCCTGGTCACTCTTGTGTTTTCAGTGTTTTTATAAATGCTGATAGAGAAGCAAGGGGACTATAGTTTTTTTCAGAGATTACTTTGTCTAAAATCAGTCTGTCAGTAGATAGTGACAGAGTGAAGAAATATGTTAAAAATATATTGTTTGAAAAGTTACAGACTACATTACAATGTTACATACCCCAGCTTTAACAATGGTGCACCTCAAGGCTAAATCTTAGGTCCTACCCTCTTCACAATCTACATAGGTAATGTAGGTCAGAGCATCCCTGATTCATCCTTACATTACTATGCTGTCGAAAAAGTTGTTTAATGTCGAGCTAAAACAGTTGATAAGGTTTTCCAGCTTTTGCAATCCGCTTTCGACATCCAGTCAGATTTGTTGTCTCAAACTTGTCCTGAACACAGTTTTCAATAGGAAGTCGGTCCCAGCATTTCTTCCTTCGATTTTATCCTCGAATGGTGCTCTGACTGAGTTTGCTGATTCCTACAAATACTTGGGTACTGTATCTTGATCGATTCACATCTCTCTTTTAAGCTCCAGGTGGAAAACCTAGTAAAGAAACTGAAAGTTAAACTGGGTTTCTTTTTCAGAAACAGATCCTGTCTAACTCTGAATGCTAGGAAACACCTTGTAACTGTGACTTTCCTTCCCTCCATTGATTACGGTGTCATTATTTCCATGAACGCTCCTACAAGCACCTTGCAGATGTTGGATGCTGTCTATCATGGTGCACAAAGATTCATAACTGGCTGGGATTATCGTACCCACCACTGCACCCTGTGATTTACTGGTAAACTGGACATCATTAACTTCTCGTAGACTCTCTCACTGGTACATTTTCATCTTTAAATCACTTCTTGTTCAGTTAATGTTAATGTCAATTTATTCATATAGCACATAAAAACAACAAAATCTAATTAAAGTGCTTTACAGTTAAATCAGATTAAAAATCTGACTTAAAAATATCTACTGCCTTCATACATCTCCTCCTACATGTCACTGCGTGAGTGCAGCTACAGTGCACTCTCAGGACATGATTACATGCAGTGTTCCCTCCGTGAGGACTGAACTAGACAAAAGGGCCTTCTCCTACTCTGCTTCTGTTTCCTGGAATATCTTGTAAAAAGATCTGAAGCTCTCGACCTTGACCTCTCTAAGTGGCTTCAATCATCTACTAAATTCATGGCAAAAACCAATGCAGACATGTTCCTGTTTTTAGTATTTTACGTTTAGTTTTTTATACCATTTTCTTTCATTTATTCTTCTCAATTTGTATACTTTCTTTATGATTGTCTACTGTTGTTTTTGTTGTCTACTGTTGTCATCACTCTTTATTAAAATCAGGTCTCTCTTGTAAACAAGTCACTGAGACTCAATGGGACTAACCTGTATAAATAAAGGTTGAATAAATATCTTAGATCCTTATTTAATGGTTATTTTTAGACTTTATATTTTGCTATTTTGGGGTGTAACTGGAACACTGTGTACATAATTTCGTTCCACCTCATGTACCACATGAGATGGGAGTGAACTGACGAACTTTAAGATCTGGACTCTGTAGTGTTTCATGTGGAGTACCATAGGGCTCTGTATTGAGACCGAAGTTGTTTATTTTATATATCAATGATCTAATGGATGTGTCTGGTATTCTCAATTGTGTCCTTTATGCTAATGACACCACTTTCTTTTATTCGGGTTATGACTTGGAAAAATTGTTAGAGTTAATTAATAATTAGTTTGTCAAGAAACAAACTTGGTTTGATTTAAATAAGCTATCATTGAACACAGACAAAACAAACTATATGATTTTTAGTAATAAAAAGATATATTCTGCTGTACCTTTCATAATTAATGGTGTTGAAATATGTAGAGTGAATGAAACAAAGTTTTTGGGAATAATGATTGATGATAAACTGTCATGGAAGCATTACATAAATTATGTTAAAACAAAAATATCTAAATCCACGGCTGTATTATACAGAGTGAAAGACTTATTGAACGATAAAGCCCTGTATTTTCTGTATAATGCAATAATTGTACCACATTTGATTTACTGTGTTGATGTTTGGGGATCAGCGTGCAGAACTATAACAAAGCCTTTATATCTTACAGAAAAGAGCTATAAGAATCGTAACAAGAGTGCATTACTGTCATCCATCTAATATATTGTTTTCTAAAATGAAACTATTGAAGTTCTATGATCTGGTGGTGGAATATAATATTATTTTATTAATGTATAAAGCACAGAATCAAACACTACCTCCAAATGCTGGTGAAGATTCTCAGTCGTCCAGGACATGATAAAATCAAAAAAGGTGTTCAATACAGAACAACTGGACTTTATTTGTAGCAACAAGACGTTTCGCTCATCATCCGATGAGACCTATACATTGGAGAAACTAAACAGCCCATCCACAGAAGAATGTCCCAACACAGGAGAGCCTCCTCCTCTGGACAAAACTCAGCTGTTCACCTCCACCTCACAGACAAGGGACACTCTTTTGAGGACCAGAATGTACATATTTTGGACCGAGAGCACAGGTGGTTTGAGAGGGGCGTGAAGGAGGCTTTATGTAAAAAGAGAGAAACCATCGTTAAAAAGAGGAGGAGGTCTAAGATTCCAAATTTCTAAAACTTATAGTGCAGCCCTGGATTTGGTTCCCAGGCGTCTCACACCTGATGAGAACAGAGGAGCCTCGTTTGTGAATTAGACCAACAAAGACTTTGACAGGTCCCTGCTATTAATGTGTGAGGTGTGACTTGTCAATTTACATACAGTAAGATGTGTGTGTGTTTTCTGTAAGCTCTGTTTTCACACACTGAACTGACTGCACGAGGTCTGTAAGACGTTGTCAACTCTGTCGGTTTGTTAGCTAAATATCTCAATAACCTCTGGATGTATTTTATGGTGCGGCCCTGCAGCTGGTTCCCAGACCCTTCCCACCTGATGAGAACAGAGGAGCCTCACTTGTGAATTAGACTAACAAAGACTTTGACAGGTCCCTGTTATCAATGTGTGAAGTGTGGTTTTTGTCAATTTACATACAGTAGGATGTGTGTGTGTTTTCTGTAAGCTCTGCTTTCACACACTGAACTTTGAATGGGTCACAGGCACGTGTTATCCCAAGTATGTGTGTGTGTTAGCTTCCAATTTACCTAGTTTGGTGTGTATCAGTGGCCCAGCTTGCTTATAACTTCTCTCTCCCTCTCACAGTCTCCTCATCGAATTGAGAAAGCTCATCGGATGATGAGCGAAACGTCTTGTTGCTACAAATAAAGTCCAGTTGTTCTGTATTGAATGCCTTTTTTGATACTACCTCCAAATATTCAAAAACATTTTATAAAGAGGGAAAGCAGTTAGTACCTTAAGGGAACTGATATTTTTGTTAAACCACGTTATAGAACAAGTTTTAGGAGTAGGTCTACTTTAATACAGGGCATAAGTATGTGGAATGGTTTGGATAATAATGTCAAATAGGCTAAATACAGGTATGTGTTTATATTTAAGAGAATGATTAAGAGTGAACTTTTTAAAAAATATACATAAATGGTGAAAATCATAAGTACCATATATTTGTGAATTTTAATAAGTTACATTTTGCACGTGACGTCACGGCTCGTGTCACATGGGTACCGGGCGCCATGTTGATGGTTGGAGGTTGAGGTCGTGAGCATTACTGATAGGAGCGTAGATCTGAGTTAGCTTTAGTTCTATTGTGCTTTTTAATTCAAAAATGGCTCGTTGGTGTTGCATCAAAGGCTTGTTCGAGTAAAACACGACACTCTGGCATAAAGTTTTTCAGGTTTCCCATCTATAGAAAAGACTGTGGACAGCAAATGGAAGATCTAAGCAGGAGACGCAGGTTAGCCTGGGTTGCAGCTGTCAGGCGCAAGGAGATCACATTCAATCAGATATCAGCGAACATCAGAGTCAGAGTCAGAGAATCTTTATTGTCATTTGCACCGCATGTGGTACATGTGATGAAATGAGATTATGTACACAGGGTCCCAGTTACATTCAACAACAAAATGTAAGAGAAAAACAGTAATAACATCTAGGATTGACTAAGAAAAACATCAACTAGAAATACACTAAGCACTAATGTAATAGAAAAACAAAATCATTACAAACAGACAGCCGCACGAACATGAGTCTATATGAGCAAATGGTCACAGATGAACACAGCAACAAGAAAACAGATCAGCATCAGCATGATGTGATATTTTGCAGTGTTTATTCTTATTATTTATTTATTCATGAGTCTAACAGCCTCAGGGTAGAAGCTGTTCCTCAGTCTAGTGGTTCTACACTTAATGCTCCTCAACCTCCTTCCTGAGGGGAGTGGGGCAAAAAGTGTGTGTGCAGGGTGAGTGGGGTCTTTCATGATGCAGGTGGCTCTTTTCCTGCATCTGGAGGTGTAAATGTCTGTGATAGAGGGGAGACTGACTCCGACAGACCTCTGTGCAGCCTTCACCACTCTCTGCAGAGCTTTTCTTTCCGCAACTGTGCAACCTCCATGCCACACATTGATGCTGGAGCACAGGATGCTCTCCACTGCGCACCTGTAGAAGGAGGTGAGGACCGGGCTACTCAGACCAGCTCGTCTCAGCCGTCTGAGGAAGTAGAGTCTCTGATGACCTTTCTTGATCAGGCTGGTGGTGTTGTTGCTCCAGCTGAGGTTATCATTCAAGTGTACACCCAAGTACTTGTAGCTGGAGACCACTTCCACTGCAGATCCACTTATGTTCAGTGGGGTGTGGGTGTGTTTGTTCCTTCTGAAGTCCACAATCATCTCCTTTGTCTTCTTCACATTTATGTGAAGGTTATTGTCTTTGCACCAGCTCTCCAGGTGTTCCACCTCCTGCCTGTAGCTGGACTCATCATTGTTCGTGATGCAGCCCACCACAGCTGTATCATCTGCAAACTTTACAATATGACAGCCTGGATGGGTGGCTGCACAATCATGTGTGAGCAGAGTGAACAGAAGAGGGCTTAACACACATCCTTGAGGAGAGCCAGTGCTGAGGGTTATGGTGGAGGAGGAGAAGTTGTGGATCTTCACGGACTGTGGTCTGTTTGTTAAGAAGTCTGCGACCCAGTTACAAATGGAGGGGCTTAGTCCAAGTGTAAATAGTTTGTCCATCAGGGTTTGGGGGATCATGGTGTTGAAGGCAGACGTGAAGTCCACAAAGAGCATACGGACGTATGAGTCCTTCTGATCCAGGTGGGTGAGAGCAGTGTGGACCACAGAGGAGATTGCGTCCTCTGTTGATCGGTTCTCACGGTATGCATACTGATGGGGGTCCACGTTCATGTTGATGGATGTTTTGATGTGAGTCATGACCAGTTTCTCAAAGCATTTTGCGACTATCGGGGTGAGGGCTGTAGCGTCCGCGGGAACTCAATAACCACACCGTGTCACTTCGATGCACCAAACTTTACTGAGCTCAAAACCCCCCACACACACACATTTACCCCATGCCATAAAGCATCTCTTAAAGGCACAGTAACATGTCGTAACAAACAGAGCACACCATTACAGACCCAACAAACACATTAAACACTGTGATTTCTGAACACAACATTTTCCCCCCTTCACCCCCCTTGAAAACATAACACTTTGCAAAGAATAACAGATTAAACTGGGCTCAATAAAACACAGATTAATAGATCTTTAGTAACACCATCACCCTGTCACATAGTCCCCCAGCCAGACAGGCGGGGCCCTCAGTCTCTGGGGCCGTGCTGGCTGCTGAGTGGAGTCGGGCAAAGCTGGTGGAGTATCCCCCACCCGAAAAGTCATTGGCCTAGGCTGCCAACCCATTTCCGTTGCTGGGGTCAGCGGTGAAACAGATGCTGGTGGAGCAGATGCTGGTGGGGCAGATGCTGGTGGGGTGATGACCCTGTGCAGACGATTTGCGTGCCAACGACTCCCATTTTCCAGTCTGTATGTGGCCGGCCCCAATTGCTTAACCACCCGCAGTGGCTCTGACCAGAATGATTTCAGTTTATTTCTCCGATGAAGCCGTTTGATCCTGACCCAATCCCCTGCAGCCAGTGAGGGGGTCTGCACTCGGTGCGTGGCATCAAACCAATCCCCTGCAGCCAGTGAGGGGGTCTGCACTCGGTGCGTGGCATCAAACCTCTCTTTCATCCGGGCCTGCGAACCCTTCACCTGAGCTCTGGCGTTCTGGAGCTCTGGGCTCCCGCGTGCAGGAGCTGGCTCAGCTCTCAGACAGTCCAGGGGTTGCTTCAGTTCGCGCCCGATCATCAGCATCGCCGGTGAAACTCCTGTAGTGGGATGCTTGGATGCCCGGATGGTCAAGAGGGTTTGGTTGAGAGCGTCGCTGTATGTTCTCCCCTCCTCCAGACAGGCTCTGAGTCCATTTTTGAGAGTTTCATTGAGTCGTTCCACACCACCATTGCTCTCTGGGTGATAAACTGCTGTCCTGATGTGCCTGATGGAGCGTAGTGTGAGGAACTCTGTGAACTCTGCTGAGGTGAACTGGGCCCCATTATCCGTCGTAACAACACTGGGAAGGCCCCAGCGTCCAAACAGGTTGTCCAGGCAGTCTATGATGGTGTGTGCAGTGATGGAGCTCAGTTGACAAACCTCAGGCCACTTCGAGTGAAGATCATGAACAACCAGCAGGTAGCGAGCGTGAGCAGGTGCCCCCTGAAGTTCCCCACAGATGCCGACCTGAATATGTTCCCAAGGTGAAAGTGGCCAAGGGGTCGGGGTGAGAGGGGCTGTGGCAGGCTCACTCACAGCAAAGCCCAGGGCGAGGAACAAGTCTAGGCCCATAATGTTAGCTCCCTTCCGGGTGATGCAGAACTTGGCGTCAGGCGTAAATTGCTGATCATACTGGACAGGGAGGCGGACCACGCCCAGAGTGTCGATGGGAGAGTGACCGTAGCCCAACAGGGTTGTAGTGGCTGCTTCCAGGGGTGTACGGCTGAAGAAACGATCATACGTGCTTTTATTTAAAATTGACACTTTGGCCCCTGTGTCCACGAGGAGCGAGACGTGAGCTGCGCCCACGCGACATGTGCAGAGCTTGAACGATGGCTGCAGAGTCTGTACAGTGTTAATGGGAACCACAGTAGTATCCTGGCGAGCAGGAGAGGAGCGGCAGCAGCGTGCAAAATGATTCAGTTTATCGCATTTATGACAAAGTTTCCCATGTGCAGGACATGACTGGTCTCTAGTTGCATGGTTAGAGGAGCCACAGTTACCACAGCTCCTGGCCCCCCTCCTGCTGGGCCCCCTGTCCACTCTCTGCACATCCCAGCTGCCACTCGGCCAGTCAGCCCCCTCCACAGCCTCTGTGTGATAAACGGCCGATGTTGATGACGTCACTGGTTCGTGCGCCGCGCGGGAGAATTTTCGCGCCTCTGTTAGTGCTGTTTCAAGCTGCTTTCCAATAACCAGAGCGCCCGCCAGCGTCATGGAGTCTGGTTCAAACAAAAGTCTCTCCCTCAGTTGGTCACACGACGTCTTTTCTATCAGCTGATCAACTATGAGTCCATCTTCTAACGCCCCAAAGTCACAGAGTCTAGCCAGCTCTCGTAGTGCTGAGACGTAGTTGGCTACAGACTCACCCGGTCGCTGCGTCCTCTGACGAAACTCGAAGCGGTTCATCCGCCGGCTCCGCCCGGAGCTGAAATGAGTCCTCAGTGCAGCTGTGGCCGTGGCGTATTTATTGTCCGCTAACGTGAGCGTGGCGAGGATTCTCTGACCCTCCTGGCCCAGACAATGGCGGAGGAGCGCGCACTTCCTCGCTTCCGCCAGTTCAGTGTGTCCCAAAGCCAGCAAGTAGTCCTCGAACGCAGCTCGCCATCTGTCCCACGGGACGGCTGGGTCGCCGGGGACAGGCAGGAAAGGTGGCGGTGGTGGTAACGCGAGTCCGGACATCCTCGTCTGCCAAAATGTAGCGTCCGCGGGAACTCAATAACCACACCGTGTCACTTCGATGCACCAAACTTTACTGAGCTCAAAACCCCCCACACACACACATTTACCCCATGCCGTAAAGCATCTCTTAAAGGCACAGTAACATGTCGTAACAAACAGAGCACACCATTACAGACCCAACAAACACATTAAACACTGTGATTTCTGAACACAACAAGGGCAACTGGCCGATAGTCATTCAGGCCAGTCACTGTGGAGCTTTTTGGGACTGGGATGATGGTGGCAGTCTTCAGGCAGGTGGGAACTGTTTCCAGGGCAAGTGAGGTGTTAAAGATGTCTGCCAGCACATCGCAGAGCTGATCAGCACATTCTTTTAACACTTTCCCGGGAATGTTGTCCGGACCGGTTGCTTTGTGAGGGTTGATTCTCTTGAGACTACTCCTCACTTCTGCTGCGGTAACGCTGAGACGCTCTTCATCCGGTGGTGAGGTGAGTCTGGTGCTGGGTGGTCTGTTTGGGTCCTCAAAGCGTGCATAAAACCTGTTGAGGGCATCTGGCAGAGATGGATCTCTGGGGCATTGTTCACTCCTTCCTTTATAGTCTGTTATGCACTTTAATCCCCTCCACATGCTCCGTGGGTCTTGTGATGTGAACTGACCCTCAATTCTCTGTGCATACTTGGCTTTGGCCCTCTTGATTCCAGCAACCAGCTCGCTCCTAGTCCTTCTCAGCTCCTCTGAGTTTCCAGACTTGAAGGCAGTATTCCTGGCTGCCAGCAGGGTGCGAACTTCCGCATTTAACCATGGTTTTGTGTTTGGATAACATTTAACATATTTTTTGATGGAGACACTTTCTGAGCATGTGCTGATGTACCCTAGTACTGATGAAGAATATTGCTCAAGGCCAACTGATCCTCTGTTTTCAGTATCTCCTCTGAAGACACTCCAGTCTGTTCTTTCAAAACAATCTCTCAGCCACTGTGACCTGGACAGTGGCCTCTGGGGCCACTGTCCTGGAGCCAGCACTTAACTTCCCTTTGTAGTGGTCTGGAGCGTCTCAGTGGGGGGGAGAGAGCTGGAACCATGAAAACAGAGGTGTGGTCAGAAGCTCCTAGGTTGGGCCTAGGTATGAACATGTGTGTTTGTTCACTGCATTTTCATAAAGGTAAGCTGATTGTTTATTTTATGCTTTGTTTCTCTATCCTGTGATGCTACAGTTAGTATTAAGTAAGTAAGACTGAAACTACTGTCTAAGTCTGAACTAAACCAGGGCTAAAATAGCAATAAGGTTGAACAACTAGCAGGATTTAAGATCTGTCTTGACATATCACAGCTGTCATCTGTCATTTATCAGTCATCCAAAAAGGGGGACTGTAGTGATGTCTGTTACTGGATTTAAACCTTTTCACATCTCTCTGAAACTCTGAGTGTTACACTTTTCTTGAGCTCTCAAGGAGACAAGTGGACACTATTTTGTTACATTTATTTTAAATTAAGAGACACAAATCAATCAGAAAAGACTTCCTTTTAATTTGTGTTAATTCAGAATTGATCAACGGTATACTTTTTTGTCATTTAATGATGATCTGTTATTAACATGAGTGTTACTCTCATGCTGGGTTATTCTGCAGTACGAGGATGCTTTAAAATTATGGCACAGTTCAGGGTAAACTTTTAACTGCAACTCTCTGCTTTGTCTGTGAATTAGCCATAATATTCTCTTTACTTGCAGCTCCATCTGGCCACTGGTCTAAACACAATACGTTAGTTTTCAACTCTGGGAACTGCTAAGTAACTCCTTTTATTTTGTTAAAACAGCCAATAACCATTCAGGAAGTGGGCTGACCCCGCCCTCCATATAAAACTCTTACTTCCCGTTTTGGCTTCAGTGCAAAGGGGGAACTCGAACTAAGTTCTTCTTTAAACTGGTTTGAACGTTTTGGTCAAATGCCAATTAGACCTACGTATCAGCCAGGGTTACAGCACAGCTCAGCTGTAACTCACTCATTTCTGTTCTGAAAGAATTTGTTTTCTGAAAGTTTTATTTTGAAACTCCGTCAGGACGTTGGCCTGGTTCCTGCCGGGAAAGGCGCTCTTCACGTATCGTTGAATCAGTTATACACGTGCTGAAGTTCAACTGTACGTCTACTGGACAACACAGTCCGTTAAGTGTCCACAAACTTCTCAGCTCTTATCTCCAAGAGACGTGTTCGTCACCAGGTAAAGAGTCGTTGATTGTATGCTGAGCGTGCGGGGAAGTCCAGCCGGACTCGTTTGGGAAAAGTGCCACCCTGTTGCATTTCAAAATAATTAACTTCTGTTAAACTTATCTTTCATTCCATTTCTTCCTCCTTAAACTTATTTTTCCTAAGCCAGTTTAATCTCTTAAGTAAATGTGCCAGCAGAAAGTTAGACTTTAACTTGTCTGTTTGTTTCTATTTGAATTTTGTCTACAGTAGTTATTAAATCAGAGCTAATCTCGATACAAATGTTTATGTACTTTCATGATTTTCTCAATAAAAGGTTCATCTCCTGGTGAATCGATCATAAGTTGACGTTTCTCGTGAGATTATATTTTGTCTAGTCACATTTAAGCAATTTAATCCGGAAAAAGAGTGAACTCATTAATAAATTTGGGTCAGATCAAATCTGCTCCAACTTTATTTGGAACATGGTAAAGTCAGTAAACTGACATACATTAAGTGTTCAACTACATCTATGTGATTGCAGGTCAGCCAGCTTATGAAATGATGGAAAGTGATGCAGACTGGTCTTCATCTCTACGTCTGGGTCACACTGAGGTTAAACCGACTGACGCAGCACACTGTGCAAGACGACGTAAACAAGTACTTTATTTATATCCTATTTATACAATACTTAAATGAACGAATAATGAACTAGGTGTTAAAACAGAGCTAAAACTACTGTCTAAGTCTGAACTAAACCAGGGCTAAAATAGCAATAAGCCTGAACAACTAGCAGGATTTAAGATCTGTCTTGACATATCACAGCTGTCACCTGTCATTTATCTGTCATCTCTATGTGATTGCAGGTCAGCCAGCTTATGAGATGATGGAAAGTGATGCAGACTGGTCTCCATCTCTACGTCTAGGTCACACTGAGGTTAAACCGACTGACGCAGCACGCTGTGCAAGACGACATAAACAAGACCAGCAACGTAACAGCACATCACAGGAAGCTGGGCGCAGCAGGATGAAGACGTTTGTGGCCATCATGTCCAGGAGGCTGAGCGGTTCGCTGAGGTTCAGCTGGGATGTGTTTCAGATCTGACTGATGAATCTCAACAGATTGCTGAACAGGGGACTGTCACAAATTGTGTCACAATTATATACAATCCTGCAACCTTCTATTGTGTGGCCAGAGACACATTGCATAAAGTTATGACACATGAGTTTGTGGAGTCATTTGGAAATAAGGTTATTATTGATTGCTTTGAAATTTTTTACAGAGAGACCATCTAATGTCAAAGCCCGGGCCCAGATGTTTTATGACACAATGAAATGAAATAAACATACAAAAGGTTAAACTGTTGTCATAAGATTATTTACATCCACATATCTAATTTTTGGTGGTTATTAATTGTAACCTTTTTGTGATGCTAAACAAAGGTTTAAAAATTTTAACATTAAATATTTCTGGCATAAAAATAAAATTACAAAGGCTTCTCAAATGTTAAAGCCATCTTTATTAAGCTAAGTATGTGCCTCACAAAAAACACCAAACTGTTTTACAGTTTTTGTTGTCACAGGCGACCATGTCATCTTTGCTCTCAGGACACCATGCTGGTGTCCTCTGGTTCCTCAGCTTCATGGAGGCTGGACTCCTCACCCCCAGATGTTGTCGTCCTAAGCAGCAGCAGGTTGGGCCACAGGCTGCTTCTGCTCCTGGAAATAATCCCTCGTCAGATTATCCTTTTGCACAGTGGAAGGAAAGGTTGAAGAGGACCATCAATGTTTTAGTGATTCAGGTTATGAATTTTTCAGCAGCCAAGAAGCTCTTCAGATGCAAGCCATGATAAGCCATGCATCACCTAAAAAAAGACACAAAATACAGTAAAAATTAAAGCTGCAAGCAGCATTGAGGCCCTCGCAGCTTAGCGCCGCTCGGACCTTATTGAGGCGACCGCGCGAGCTCCAGCTCGTCCGCTCGGTCGCCATTTCGAAGTCTCTCGTGTCTACTCCACACCAGGGGTGCACACGCACAATAAATCTGGTTCAGATCGGATGATGTCTCACTGAGATATAACAGTTTGAATAATATAGGGGGCGCTCTGGAGTCACATGTTAAACCACAATATCAATGTGTCCACAAGGTCTCACTGATGATACACAATAAATCTGGTTCAGATCGGATGATGTCTCACTGAGATATAACAGTTTGAATAATCTAGGGGGCGCTATGGAGTTATATGTTAAACCACAATATCAATGTGTCCACAAGGGCTCACTGATTATTCACAATAAATTTGGTTCAGATCGGATGATGTATCAATGAGATATAACTATAGAAATTATGTAGGGGGCGCACTTGAGTCAAATGTTAGCCCACCATATCAATGTGTCCACAAGGACTCACTGATGATGCACAATAAATCTGGTTCAAATCCGATGATCTATCTTTGAGATACAACTATAGAAATAATGTAGGGGGCGCAATTGAGTCAAAATTTACACAACAATATCAATGCGTGTAGAACTGCTTCTTGATGACGCACAATAAATCTGGTACAGATCGGATGATGTATCACTGACATATAACAGTTTGAATAATCTAGGGGGCGCTCTGGAGTCATATGTTAAACCATAATATCAATGTGTCCACAAGGTCTCACTGATGATGCACAATAAATCTGGTTCAGATCGGATTATGTATCACTGAGATATAACTGTAGTAATAATATAGGGGGCGCTATGGAGTAAAAATTTACATACCATTATCAATGTGTGTCGAAGTGTTCACTGATAAAGCACAATAAATCTTGTGCAGATCGGATAATGTATCACTAAGATATAACTGTAGTAATAATACAGGGGGCGCTATAGAGTAAAAATTTACATACCATTATCAATGTGTGTAGAAGTGTTCACTGATGAATCACAATAAATCTCGTGCAGATCGGATGATGTATCACTAAGATATAACTGTAGTAATAATATAGGGGGCGCTATGGAGTAAAAATTTACATACCATTATCAATGTGTGTCGAAGTGTTCACTGGTAAAGCACAATAAATCTCGTGCAGATTGGATAATGTATCACTGAGATATAACTGTAGTAATAATATAGGGGGCGCTATGGAGTAAAAATTTACATACCATTATCAATGTGTATAGAAGTGTTCACTGATGAATCACATTAAATCTCGTGCAGATCGGATAATGTATCACTAAGATATAACTGTAATAATAATATAGGGGGCGCTATGGAGTAAAAATTTACATACATTATCAATGTGTGTCGAAGTGTTCACTGATAAAGCACAATAAATCTCGTGCAGATCGGATAATGTATCACTAAGATATAACTGTAGTAATAATACAGGGGGCGCTATGGAGTAAAAATTTACATACCATTATCAATGTGTGTAGAAGTGTTCACTGATGAATCATAATGAATCTCGTGCAGATCGGATAATGTATCACTAAGATATAACTGTAGTAATAATATAGGGGGCGCTATGGAGTAAAAATTTACATAACATTATCAATGTGTGTCGAAGTGTTCACTGATAAAGCATAATAAATCTCGTGCAGATCGGATGATGTATCACTGAGATATAACTATAGAAATAATGTAGGGGGCGCACTTGAGTCAAATGTTAGCCCACCATATCAATGTGTCCACAAGGGCTCACTGATGATGCACAATAAATCTGGTTCAGATCGGATGATGTATCACTGAGATACAACAGTTTGAATAATCTAGGGGGCGCTATGGAGGCTATTTGCTAATTAGCATAAACACCTGTTCAAGGGGTGGGTAATGATCGATCATAATGATTTTGGTACTCCTCAGATCAAATCTGTGGAGTTTAGAACCAAACGTATGGTGACGGCGTTACGTCTTACTTCGCCACGTCACCACGCCCACTTGCTCCACCCAAAACGAACAGTGCTGGAAAGCTTGTTACACCACCATGTCTTCGGTGACTGAATACAATGTCACGTTGATTAGGTAACAGGGATCCGATATGGACCGTTCAACGTAAAACTTTACACTTCCTGTTGTCAGGGGGCGTGGCTTAAGTGATGTCATGATTTGACCATACAGTTTTGCAGGGGACCGGATGTGGGTCAATCACTGAAGGTTTGATGTGTTAGACAGTTTTCGTGTAAGAGCTGTAAGCGTTTCGTTTTTCATGGCGAGATGTCCAACTTTGAGGTCTGGCCCCGCCCCTTCAGCATGCATGAAAACGCACAGTTTTGATAACATTTGTTCCCCCGTGCCTTATAAAGAAACTGGCCAAGTTTGAATCAAATCGAGCGAAATCCCTAGGAGGAGTTCGTTGAAATGCAGAGGCTGTAAACGGCCAAAAAGGGGTGAAAATTTGGTCATCGTTCCAAAATGGCCGCCTTACCATTTATCGTACAACATTGGTGCCAGAGAGTTTTCTGTGCATCTTGGTGAGTTGGACAAGTGTACCAAATTTCATGATTCTACGTCAAACTAAGGTCAATGCGGAGGGTATTTTTAATATTTCTAGGGGGCGCTCTTGAGCCGTTTCTGTAGCGATTTGCTAATTAGCATAAACACCTGTTCAAGGGGTGGGCAATGATCGATCATACTGATTTTGGTACTCCTCGGATCAAATCTGTGGATTTTAGATCCAAACGTATGGTGATGGCGTTATGTCTTACTTCGCCATGTCGCCACGCCCACTTGCTCCACCCAAAACGAACAGTGCTGGAAAGCTTGTTACACCAACATGTCTTTAGTCACTGGACACAATGTCACGCTGATTAGGTAACACGGGTCCGATATGGACCTTTCAAAGTAAAACTTTACACTTCCTGTTGTCAGGGGGCGTGGCTTAAGTGATGTCATGATTTGACCATACAGTTTTGCAGGGGACCGGATGTGGGTCAATAACTGAAGGTTTGATGTATTAGACTCTTTTCGAGTAAGAGCTGTAAGCGTTTCGTTTTTCATGGCGAGATGTCCAACTTTGACGTCTGGCCCCGCCCCTTCAGCATTCATGAAAACGCACAATTTTGATATTGTTTGTTCCCCGGTGCCTTATGAAGAAACTGGCCAAGTTTGAACCAAATCGAGCGAAATTCATAGGAGGAGTTCGTTCAAATGCGGAGGCTGTAAACGGCCAAAAAGGGGTGAAAATTTGGTCATCGTTTCAAAATGGCCGCCTTCCCATTTATTGTACAACGTTGGTGCCAGAGGGTTTTCTGTGTATCTTGGTGAGATGGACAAGTGTACCAAATTTCATGATTCTACGTCAAACTAAGGTCATGCGGAGGGTATTTTGAAAATTTCTAGGGGGCGCTCTTGAGCCGTTTCTGTGACGATTTTTGCCACGCCCCCAAAATACGTAATTTTTCACCAGTCCTGACGAGTCCGCCAAATTTGGTGAGTTTTCGTATATGATAAAGCCTCCAAAAGGCCACTTCTTTGGGGGGAAGAAAAAAAATAATAATAATAATAAACACTACAATTACAATAGGTCCTTGCAGCGCTTCGCTGCTTCGGGCCTAATTACTTGTAATACAGACTTCAGAGTAAAATGTTCGAACATATACATTATTAGCCTGGTTAAAACCAGACCCTTGTCCTTCACTTCGCTTCGTACAGTGAAGGGAAATGAGAATTGAGCGGAGCTGTGCAGGAAGAAGAGGGCCAGGTTAATACATTATATTAAGATGAATGTGTTGCTTTGGGGTGTAAATTCTTATAGTTAATGTATGGATTACAGGTATATATGTTTATGCAGACACACTAAACTGACATAAATTAATATGTGTGTAGATATGTTTAAATATGTGTATTTACAAAATGTACACACACATACAGTATATATATATATATATATATAAATATATATATATACATACAGTATATACATATTTATATATTTAAGTGTGTGTATATATACAGACACACACACACACATACACACATATACAGTATATAT
>JBBPBX010052554.1:0-24167 GCA_038048925.1 Garcialebias charrua
GTGGTATCTCCCTACCTCACAACTTCTTCCGGATTTCAAAGTGCTGGTGGTTTGCAACGTGTGGTCTGACTGAACCCTGGAATTTAATGCTACTCTGAGCACCTCTGCAGTAAGGTTGGTGATATTAATTTAATCTTATCTATGTTTATTTAAAAATACCTACATTGTTTTGTACGTATGTCGCAGTTTAATATGTCAACTAACATAAAAATGCATGAATATTGGCGTGTACTTATTAATTTAGCTCCGTTTACAAATAGAAACTGAACCGTACAGTTTCGGTGTATGTTTGTCAGACCTATTGGTTAACATTTCGCTGTGTTTAGAAACTTTTCAAGTCTACCCGGGCAAATTCAAACGGGCCAATCGAGCGCGGCCACTGACTGACGTCGTGCGAGTTAACCAATCAAAAGCGTACATATTGGGGCGGGGGCGGGGTTCGCACAACGTCATTCAGTAAATGTTCAGTTCCCCCATCTCTTTTTTTTTTTTTTTTTCAGAATCACATACCAGTTTCAAGACAACAGTGTTGAAAAAAGGTAAGATGTAGGAAGTTGTTACTCCTTCATTCTGGCTCATTATCGGTCTTTTGCACGTGACGTCACGGCTCATATCTTTTTGCACTTACGGTCGCCATTTTCCGGGGATACCCGTTCATTTAAACAGAGGAAGTCCATGTTAGACACAGTGCGATACAGAACAATAACATCAGCAAAATGCAAACTAAATATAAAAATGAGCAGAAGCCTTATAGAGAGAAACTCAACCTTGAAGCCAGAGAACGTTACATGGTGAAGTTAGCTTCAATTATCAACATTGATCCTTACGAGGTAGCAGCTAAGGCATGGACTTCCTCTGTTTAACTGAACGGGTATCCCCGGAAAATGGCGACCGGGAGTGCAAAATGTCATGTGTCTGCAAAAGACCGATTGTCCAAAAATACTATCCTGATAAACTGCATCTGGATAAAGTGAATTTAATTGTGGTTGGATCAGAAGAGTAAATAGTTACCATTCTGACACCACATTACAGTAGTTTGTACACAATCCATCACAGCTGCATGCCTTTTAAAAAATTATTATTTTTTTTTTTAAATTTTTATTTTTTGGGAGAGATCACCTCCCAATAAATGTATTTTGGAAAATATTTTACTTTTGATAAGTGGGAGTGGTGGCGCAGAGGTTAAGTAGGTGCGCTTGTGATCGGAAGGTCACCGGTTCAAGCCCCGGTACCGACAACATCAAAGATGTGGGTGGGATAAGTGAAGCGGTCACACTTGTCTCCACCCTCATCTGCCCCACTCTGGGCCCTTGAGCAAGGCCCTTAACCCACACCATCTGCTCCCCCGGGAACCCTAGATATCAGCTCTCTGCTCCACACAGAGGGCTGTGGTTGCTCGGTGGTTGTGTCAGGAAGGGCATCCGGCGTAAAAACAACTGCCAAATCTTCATGCGACTAGATCGCTGTGGTGACCCCTAACGCAGGGAAAAAGCCGAAAGAAGAAGAAAAAAAAATTTTTTTTTACTTTTGATAAGTACAAAATAAATAAGATACTTTAGGACTTTTACTCCAGTAATATTCTTACAGGAGACTTTAACTTTTACCAAAGTAATTTTATGATAAGGTACTTGTACTTTTACTAAAGTATTACTTTGAGGTACTTTATACAACACTAATTAACAATTTGTACGGGTATACAATGTTGCTTAAAAGCTAAACATCACACAAAGCCCCCAGAGACTGGTTTCCATTGTGGTCCTGTGTATTCCTGATTACATACAGAAAATGCCCTTTCTGTTAACAAACTGTTCCCTGTTGAACAAACACTAACATTACATTTTAAGGAAATTCTACCACTGCTGTTCATTGTTCTTTAGTTTTAGCAGGTCGCTTTCGTAAATGAGCCCATGAGGTTCAAAAGATTTACCTGACTACCGGTAAATAAAGGTTGAATGAATGAATGAATGAATTTCTAACCAAAATAAAATCAACATCAATTATGCACACACATGCTCCAACCTTTCAAAATGTATGCAAAGATGAAGTTGTATGAACGTTTGTGTTTTACAGATGGAACCACAGATGACAGCAATGAAGAGCAGCTTTTGAAAGGCAAGTCTGTTAGACATTCCTCACTGTGTCATTAGCAGGTTATTTTTGTTTCTCATTTAATGATTTTAACTTTTCTTCTAAAGACCTTGCCATCCACAAGAAGACTTCAGTGCTCACTGAAGTACTTGTGGTGGTGAAGGATCTGTCCAGAGATGTGCAGTTCATCAAGAACAAGTTGAGAGAGGGCAACATGACAAGGTGGTATCCGGGGACCAGCCACCGCAACTTATACATTCCCTGTCCAGCTGCCAGTCACCAGTGAACAAGACTTCATGGGGTGGAGTCATTACTGATGGAAGAATCAGTTCGTCAAAAGATGGTAATTTATTTGATAGACTGAACTGCATTCATTTATTAAATGTAGACCATTTCAATGTGGTCTGGCTCATTTTTCCTCAAGGAAATATATGTTAAGCTCTCTAGGCACTTGAGCACAAATTCTTATCTAAACGTTCAAAATGTGCCACAGAACATCTGCTATTAATGAAATGTTTTGAAATTTTTCAAATACTGTATATCAGGGATGTCCAAAGTGTGGCCTGAGGGCCATTTGTGGCCCCTGAAACGATTTTGTGTGGCCCCTGACTTCAGATCAAGAATTATACTAATTTGTGGGACAGTTTGTGCACAGTTTGTGCACAGTTTGTGCACAGTTTGTGCACACACCAAAAGCAGAACATGGCGCACCTCTCAAAAAAAAAAAAAAGAGGGGAGGGGGGTATACAATTTTATCAAATATACACCATCTTCCTCACTCTTATTTTTGTGTCTTTCAGCTGCTGCTCGGCAGTTTGACCCAAAGCTAACTGACGAGGACTACAGCGAAACTGTCAAGAAGTGGCTTCGTTATGCGCCAGACCGGGAGGGAGGCATCCCAAGGAACCAAAGTGATCCAAACCCAAGCCAAACGTGTCAAACCTAGTCTGAAAAAGCTAAGTCTGGTCCTCTGGACATGCAAAAAACAAAGCAAAAAAAAACCCTGTAGAAACGTTTCGTCTTTCGTCCGAAAGACTTCCTCAGTCTGAGCTGCTGTATTCAGCTCAGTCTGAGCTGCTGTATTCAGCTCAGTCTTATACCATACCATACCATTTTATTTATAAAGCACTTTAAACAGGAACAAGTCCACACAAAGTGCTGATATAAATAGCACCCTCCCACAGTGGATCAACCAGTTGGCTGATGACAGCCTGAAACCAGGGTTGCCAGATCTCCAGACCGAAAGAAGCGATCAGCTCCTTCAAAACAAGCACAAACAAGCGGCTCGCTCTTTCAAAAAAAGCCCAAAAAAAGCCCAGCTGGCAACCCATCCCATTGTGTAAAAAAAGGCAGTTTTAAACAGTATAAACATATTTATTATGGCATTACATATATCTAGCAAAATTATACATAAAAGAACGTATTCAGTCTAAAAAATAAAAATACATTTTGCATTTTTCTCCCATCTGTGGTCGGATCCAGTCTTGAAGAGCACGCTCTTTCTCCCAATCTTTATTATATTTTTTTCCATATTTACCCCACTTAGAGCTCACATTAGCGTTGTCTTGTCTAGACAAAGAATAAAGAACAATGTTGCATTCGCGTGTAGTCGGATGTCCCGTGAAGATACACGGTTTTTAATTTTAAACTCACTTTGAAAGTAATTTTCATTAATTTATCATTTTGTTTGCTAAAAACGAACATAGTTGACTGATACAAGATATATATGTGGTGTCACTATATGCAAAGTTCAAAAATGATGTCACAAATACTGTAATGTATTCCTGATTGTCTGAGGGTCCCACAGTCTGTGGTTGACTTTAAGAGCGGCTTGAAGACCTTTCTTTTTAACCGAGCATACTCTGCCTCCTCATGATTCTACTTTTGATCTTAGTTGATACTGTTATTGATTTTACTTGTTTTATTACTTGTTTTATTGACATTTAATTTCTGTTGCACCTTGTAGCACTTTGAGATTTTCATTAATGAAAAGTGCGTTATAAATTGAATTCATTATTATTATTATTATTATTAGCAGTGTTCGTGCATGTATATTACAGAGTGTCAGTGAACGCACCGCGAGAGAGCGTGACGTAGGCACGCGGGTTCAGTGTGTGTGTGAAGATAGAAAGTGCAGAGAACGGAGTAATGCAGGATCGTGCCGTCTGATAAGTGTATTGTGCAGTTTAAACAATAAAGCTACATCAGCACCAAACCAGCATATTTATTAAGCGTGCAGAGAAACATCAAAAATACCTTTAAAATAACTTCAGGAGTACATTTCACAAAACAAGCCCAAATAAGCGACGCAACACCCATGGTAAGCACAAAAAACCGCCACAAGCGGCTCACCGAATTTAAAAGCGACTCCAGGAAAAAACAAGCCCAATGCCGCTTGAAATAAGCGGACTTGGCAACTATGCTGAAACCAGCTGCTCACATGAGCAAGGAGGACCATCAGCCTGACGATGGATCGTTAACACCCTGATGGTTGTTTGCTATTCACAGAGGGCTGAGTGATACTAGCAATAACAGCATTGTAAGTGGGGGACAGTTGAACCCGGAGGCCTCCACCTCTGTTTAATGATGGACGGTTTCTTTTCACAAAGATGGCCTCCTTTACTCCTCTCTCAAACCATCGTTCCTCTCTATCAAGGATGTGAACATCTTCATCCCTGAAAGAGTGACCGCTGGCCTGGAGATGAGTGTAGACTGCAGAGTCCTGACCTGATGATGTTGATCTTCTGTGCTGGGCCATCCTTTTGGCCAGTGGCTGTTTAGTTTCCCCGATGTAAGACTGATCACAGCCCTCCTGACACTGAACAGCATACACAATATTACTCTGTGCCGGGGGACTGGATCTTTGGGATGAACCAGTCTTTGCCGTAATGTATTTTGGGGTTTAAAAGCCACTGGGTGGCTTGTATACCCCCCTCCCAGTGGCTTTTAAACCCCAAAATACATTACGGCAAAGACTGGTTCATCCCAAAGATCCAGTCCCCTGGCACAAACAGAGTAATATTGTGTATGCTGTTCAGTGTCAGGAGGGTGATCAGTCTTATATCGGGGAAACTAAACAGCCACTGGCCAAAAGGATGGTCCAGCACAGAAGATCAACATCATCAGGTCAGGACTCTGCAGTCTACACTCATCTCCAGGCCAGCGGCCACTCTTTCAGGGATGAAGATGTTCACATCCTTGATAGAGAGGAACGATGGTTTGAGAGAGGAGTAAAGGAGGCCATCTTTGTGAAAAGAAACCGTCCATCATTAAACAGAGGTGGAGGCCTCCGGGTTCAACTGTCCCCCACTTACAATGCTGTGATTGCTAGTATCACTCAGCCCTCTGTGAATAGCAAACAACCATCAGGGTGTTAACGATCCATCGTCAGGCTGATGGTCCTCCTTGCTCATGTGAGCAGCTGGTTTCAGGCTGTCATCAGCCAACTGGTTGATCCACTGTAAGAGGGTGCTATTTATAAGACTGAGCTGAATACAGCTTCTCAGACTGAGGAAGTCTTTCGGACGAAAGACGAAACGTTTCTACAGGTTTTTTTTTTTTTGAATGTCCAGAGGACCAGACTTAGCTTTTTTAGATTTTTCTACCTGGATTATTGAGCATGCATCAGGGTGTCAAACCTAGGTTACCCCAACACACGCTGTTTCCCTTGTTCTTCGAGTACAAGTCTTAACCTCATGGACGCTGTTATTACATGAACATTAGACTTTTCTGTCAGTTAAAAAGGAGTCAAATATGTTGACAAATACCTTCTTTACTGAGCTCCACGATTGCCTACAAAGTTAAGAGGATGGAGGATTTTGCGAGAGAGGAGCGCCTCTGAAATGCAACCCAGGCTGCCTTGAGCACCTTCTTCTGGCTTTTCCCTTTTCAGGGGGTCATCACAGCGAGTCATCCTCATCCACCTCACTCTGTCCTCTGCATCCTCTGTCCTCACTCAAACTACCTTCATGTCCTCTCTAACTGCATCCATATATCTCCTCTTCTTCTCTGTGTGTGTGTGTGTGTGTGTGTGTGTGTGGGGGGGGGGTGTTAATAAAAAAAATAAAAAATAAATTTAAAGTCATGGTCAGTTTTGTCTGATGTTTGCATTACCGTAGTAGTTTTGAAGATACAAACCACTGTGTATTTACTAGACTGCTTTTGGTCCAGCTTGTGATTTGTACATCATGATGTTGGTACATAAATCTAAATTGAAGACTAATGTTGATGTAGAAAACTGGGTGATGTTAAAATGTAAAGATGTTAGAAGCCAACTATTTGTATTGCAGATTTAAAACAAATGTAGTTATATAAAGTGCTTCACATATTAAAAATAAAAAATAAATGGAGGGTTAGGGTAAAAAAAAACAACTACCGGTAACCATTGGTGTTTTACATGGTCTACCTACATGCAAAACCTGTATTTTCAGGCAGAGTATATCATATTCCCAAATATGCATGAATTTGCATAAATGAAAAATCCTTAAATATCCGACTGACATCTGCAACGACGTGATACGCCAAAGATCTGCTGGAACTCTTGAGGGATCGCATATTTCCAGGTACTTCACAGATAAAAATCCGTAAATATACGACTGACATCTTCAACGTGATACGTCAAAGATCTGCTGGATCTCTGAGAAATCGCATACTTCACAGATAAAAATCCATAAATATCCGACTGACATCTTCATCGTGATACGTCAAAGATCTGCTGGATCTCTGAGAAATCGCATACTTCACAGATAAAAATCCATAAATATACGACTGACATCTTAAACGTGATACGTCA
The DNA here is from genome assembly GCA_038048925.1 of Garcialebias charrua. NCBI lineage: Eukaryota > Metazoa > Chordata > Actinopteri > Cyprinodontiformes > Rivulidae > Garcialebias > Garcialebias charrua. Next base: position 6,881 of record JBBPBX010052554.1, read on the forward strand.
AAGATCTGCTGGATCTCTGAGAAATCGCATACTTCACAGATACTTCACAGATAAAAATCCATAAATATACGACTGACATCTTCATCGTGATACGTCAAAGATCTGCTGGATCTCTGAGAAATCGCATACTTCAGAGATACTTCACAGATAAAAATCCATAAATATACGACTGACATCTTCAACGTGATACGTCAAAGATCTGCTGGATCTCTGAGAAATCGCATACTTCACAGATACTTCACAGATAAAAATCCATAAATATCCGACTGACATCTGTCACGTATACGTAAATATAAACAATCATACGTCATATATGCGGCAAGTATCCGAAGAGATGTAAGCAGTAATCCCGAGGGATAACAGAGCCACATATTTCTGGATCTGCAGCAGATAAAGTATCCGGATTTTGTGATTTTTTAAGGATCAATAAAGTTCGGATCTGTTCGCATCCGGGAATATCCGAAACTGGATTTTCCGAGGATGCGATACGGAAATTCCCGGAAATTGTCCGTATATGTGAAGGATGCGGAGATATACCACATCTGATACTCCCGTATATCTATGGTTTTTGTGCAGTGAAAGACAATAAAAGCCTTCCTCGGATGAGGTCAAGACAGTCACGGGTCTACTATGTTCCACCTGGGTGTCAGCGACAAGCCCATCATCCTTCCAGCATGCAGCTGCCCATCGTCCATGTTTCCAAGCACAGCGAGTGGAGACGCAGCTCACCGAGGTGGAAATGGAGGAGCGGAGATTAGAAGACGCAAGAGCACAGGAGGAAATGATGGAGGTAAAGGTGGATCTACATTCTGACGAGCTGGATTCTGACCTTGGAGACGAGAGGCCTCTAATTCAAGACAGGGACCCCAACAGAGTCAACAGCAGCCTGAAGGTAAAAACTCTGCACTGTCATGAGTATTTTAAGAAAACAAAACAAAAAAGGCAGACAACAACAAATGGGACTTAATCTGAAATGTCTTCATTTGGTTTAGATAAATATAAGAATGTGCAATTTAAACATTAAACCACACTTCACTTCCAATTTTTCTGAATCAGTTGAGTTATGTCAATGCCAAAAATATGTATGTGTGTGTGTATGACCTACCTTTTAAGGTAGGTTTACTGACCTACACAAGGCGAGTGCAGTGAACAAGGCCAGGCTGATTCTGGCAGATCCTGATCACCACTCCACGGTGAGTTCAGGTTGCTTCCATCTGGACGCAGGTTTCTGCTGCCCAGATGTAGAACAAACAGACTGAAAAACACAGTCATCCCTGTAGCGACCAAGCTTCTCAACAAACAGTGAGGATTTCATGCCCTGTTATTTTAATGTCTCCATGTCTAATATGGATGTTTTGTGTGCCTACTGTACTATTGACTGTGAAACAAATTACCCCTTGGGGATAATAAAGACGAAATATTTTCCTCCATCTGGTTACTGTGTTAGTTTTGAACACAGACTGTGTAATAAACAGAAGTTAAAGTGACGCATGACCCACTGCTGACCTCAAGTGGACGTACTGATGTTATTTTGTTCTCTTTCAGTAGTGTACATCCAGTGGTGTAGTCTACATTTACATACTGGGTATACTGTGCTTAGAAACCAAAGTACACTGGTTAGTACAACGTAATCGTCAATTTATTTTGATTTTTAAGCAAATTGAACATTTCCAAATTTCTTTTATGCTTATATTTGAATAAATGAACAACAAACTTTGCACAACTGTTGGCTTTGCATTAAAAACATGTTATAGAATGTATAAAACAGTGTCAAAGCAAATCGCTGCATACTGATAGATTCTTAAAAAGTTAAGTCTGGTCCTCTGGACATTCAAAAAACAAAACAAAACAAAAAATTGTAGAAACGTTTCGTCTTTCCTCCGAAAGACTTCTTCAGGCTGAGGAGCTGTATTCAGCTCAGTCTTATAAATAGCACCTTCTCACAGTGGATCAACCAGTTGGCTGATGACAGCCGAACCCAGCTGCTCACATGATCAAGGAAGGCCAGCAGCCTAACGATGTATCGTTAGCACCCTGATGGTTGGTTGCTATTCACAAGGCGTTTCCTAGCATTCAGAGTTAGACAGGATCTGTTTCTGAAAAAGAAACCCCGTTTAGCTTTCAGTTTCTTTACTAGGTTTTCCACATGGAGCTTAAAAGAGAGATGTGAGTTGACCACGATAACCAATAGGAATCAACAAACTCAATAGGGACACCATTTAAGGATAAAATCAGAGGAAGAACTGCTAGGACTGACATCGTGTTTGAATTTGTATACCCAAGTAGCATGATGGCTACACCACTTGAATCTCATCAGTCACTGTCATTCTGCTTGTTGGGTTTTTACAGTGTACAGGATAAACACCTGCAGGGAAAGTCCTGACAGTCTCTCTCTCTCTCTCTCTGTGCATTGAGGTCATGTTTGAGGACGTGATTGCAGAACCCCCCTCTGTAAGGAGCTTTGACAAAGTGTGGCTATGGAGCCACGCCCTGTTCGAGGTGTCAAGACTGTGGTGCTACCGCTTCATCTCCCTCTTGCTGGCCGTGCCAGTGTCACTGGCAGCAGGGCTCCTCTTCGCTGTGCTCAGCTGCCTTCACATCTGGTACGATCAGAACACTGACTTCAAACAGATGAGCAACTTAATTGGGCTCTCAGATCCTTTTCTGTTGGTGCTAATTAGATTTTCTTTTATGTATTTTCTACCCCTTGAGGGGAACTCCATTAGGGAGAAATCTTTATACTATTTACCAAATTAGCTCTTATTTTGCCCTCCCCTTTGTGTCCTTGCAGGTTGATCATGCCCGGCGTGCAGCTCCTTCTCATCAACATGCGGTGGATCCAGGCGGTGTGGGCCAGCATACTGAATGTTTTCATCAGTCCTTTCTGGTCCAGTTTTGGAAAGTGTTGCGGTCAGGTCGTCATCCATGTGGCCGACAACAAAACCAGATAAAACCAAAGATTTAGACCGCGTGCAAAACAGAAGATATGCAGGAGAGAGCAGTGATGATGGATAGCTTGTTATTTTCTGAGAGGAAACGTGCATTGTTTGTGATTCGTTTGTGTTATTGTGCACATGCCATGATATTTGGCGTGCCGACACATTCATCAGGTTTCCCATTTTGCAATGACATTGACGTATAGATGCTCCAATGCTTTAAGATGCGGCCCAACACAAGCAGCAAACATGAGACGCCATAAGATGCACGCTTGTGTGGAAAAAAATAAGCAAAAAGCTGTGAAACTGTTAATCTAAAAACTTTGATCTGTGCATCAAGATACTTGATTTAAAAAAAACAACGAAAAGTTGCTATAGAGATGAAAAAACCCAAATACCGGTAACTGTTTTACAGACATTCAAAGAATGTCGATCATTTTGTTTAGGTGTATGTTGAAGTATTTCAACTTTGACAAGGTTTAAAATCGAGTCTATTCAGTCAAAACTCCAGCACATCTTCGACGTGGGGGATTTGAGAGGGCCCACTACCGACCTCACACACTTCAATCTTACAAAACAGCTGTCCCCTCTCATGAAATACTTTGATGTAGAAAAAACTAAAAAATAAAAAGACGTAACTTCATCTCATTCTTGTTATTCTTTGGGCACATGCAGAAACTGAGACAGCTTCTTGACTGTTTGAAGAGCTCTTACTCACACAAAGATCAACACCACGGTCGGGAATGATTATGATGTTCAAGGGCACTTCAGCATGTGAACCGCCGTCCTGCAGCTCCACTGGCAGGTTCAGTTTAAGGCGAACGTTCAGAAAGATGACAACACGCTTAACTGAAGCAATCTGTTCAGAGCAAAGCGTCAACGTCAGCTGAGATTGTGGTTAAATAAATAATCACATTGTTCTGAAAATCCTGAGGTTTGATTTATAATAAGGCTGCCACAGGAAAATAAACTCTGTGAGCAACATTTTTACACATATTCAAATGGTATGTGAGAAAATCCATTTCTTATTATAGTACGGTAAATAAACTGTTTTCAGTCTAGTTTAAGGATGGTTGTCATCTTCCTTCTGTGGGAACTTCTAAAACTGTGATGGTTTTTCTTGCTGCTGGGCTTTTACAAGAGAGACCATGCATCCATCCATCCATCCAACCATCCATTGTAACGGAGCTGATGTCCATATCCTACAGTCACTGTGCGAGAGGCGAGGGACGATGAGGGACAACCTGGACAGGTCTCCAGTTCATCATAGGGACACATAGAAACAAACGAGACAAACAACCATTCACTCTCACCTAAGGACAATTTAGTCACCAACCAGCCTAACATGCATGGTTTTGGTCTGTGGGAGGAAAGTGGAGTACCCTGTCAGTTATACAAAATCTTCATGTTCAAATCATCACAGTCACTGAAAATAAAAGGCAGGTTTAATAAATCTGGTAAAAACAAGAACATTTACTTTTGTGCGTAAATATTATTTATGGATCTTTAGCCATTAAACATGAGAGCAACATTCTACAGCACAAGTGAGTTTAAGTTTCCTCAATTAACAATATACAATAAGAAATCAAATCTGATAAATTTCTTATAGACTTGGAAAAGTCAGTGGTGGTTTTAGCCTGTTTGGTGCCCTGGACGAACTCTACCCCCCACCCCCACAGAGTCTGCATTACCCAAGGCACAATCAAAATTTCATTGAACATTTTATTAAAATTACTTGAAATTGAAGAAACTAGAATAATGCGATAAACGCACAGAGACACGTGTATACCATGATACAAATGCAAACAATATGTACAGTACAGTAGAAAATAAATACATTTAAAACAAGGCATAAGTGAATCTACACTATTACTTTTCAAAAAAGTCAAAGTCAAAGTCAACTTTATTGTCAGATCTGCAATATGTACTGTACAGGACATACACAGGACCGAAATTGCGTTTCTCTCAGTCCCTCGGTGCAACAGTAAACATCTAAACATTGAAACACTGAAACATATAATAATAGACATAAGCATAAAATAGTAAAACTAACATGTCCTGAGTTTTTTTTTTCATAGCGGTGCAAGAGCATGAAAATCCACACCAACTCTAAAACTAAAACATTAAACATTTAATGAACATAATACTGTCCTGAGTTTTTGCATACTAGCACAAAAAAAGAGTATAAAAAGTATAACTAAAATAAACTAAAGGTTTCTAGCATTGACATTTGCAAAGTGGCAAAGCAGCGTATGAGTCAATGTACACAGTATATGTATGAGGTAGTAGTTGATGTTGTTATAGAGGCAAAAAGTGGCATATGCAGTAAGGCACATTGGGCATCCCTAAATAAGACCGTTCAGAGCACACTGTATATGTATCAGCAGTGGTGTAGATATTAGAGTAGTGTAAAATGTAAACAGTAGTAATTACATGTAAGCAGTAGTAATAAAAGTAAACAGTATTAATAAATGTAAACAGAGAATGTAAACAGTATTATGATTATAGGCAGTGATGTAATACAGACATTAGTGCAAGTATGAGAAGTAGTGCAAACTGTATGAGCACATGACCGAGAGTTTAGTGAAAAACTTTGTGTTGAGTGATAATGTGTGAGAAAGTTTTAGTGTTAAGGCAGTTCAAATGGGAGGGGGGGCAGAGCAGGCAGAGTGTTTAGCATTCTGACTGCCTGATGAACAGAGCTGTCTCTCAGTCTGCTGGTTCGAGCCTGGAGACTCCTCAGTCTCCTCCCTGATGGCAGCAGTCTGAAGCAGCTGTGTAGTGGGTGTGTGGGATCACCTGCCATGCGGTGGGCTTTCCGAGTGAGGCGTTTGCTGTGTAAGTCCTGCAGTGAGGGCAAGGAGGTGCCCACGATCTTCTCAGCTGCTCTCACAATGCGCTGGAGGCTCTTGCGGCAGGATGCAGTACATGCACCAAACCACACAGTGATGCAGCTGGTCAGGAAAAAAGAAATCCAGATTAAACTTCACAACTGAACACTTGGTCAAAACTGTCAAATGTTATGCAACAACACCCCACATCCTTCAAGGATTAAGTTTCTTTACTGTCATTCACATCACATGTGGTACATGAGGTGGAACAAAACTGTGCACACAGGGTCCCAGTTATATCCAACAATAGCAAATAGTTGTCTGATCCTCATGTTTGGAGACATGTTTGTGGCTGAGGAAGTGGCTGGCTTCTCATCCTGGCCTGTGGCAGAGGGTGCTGCAGTGCCTGAATTTGCATTAAAATACCATTCATAAAACCTCTGATACATCATGCATCAAGTGTATCATTATCAAACATTCATAATTCTATGCCTCACAGTGGTGATTTAATAGGCTATAAAAACATTGTTGAGAAGTATCCTAATGCAATACTGAGTAATTGCAGCAGGCTGACATAACTTTCCCAAGTACTGAGTGATTTAGGGGCGGTCAGACTGACATAAAAAACTGAAAGTTATGCACCATAACTCATGTTCCCTGAAGGAAGGGAACGAGGTGCAACATAAATGCTATGGGAATTTGTGCTCTGCGCGGTTACCTGAAGGAATACAATCACGCCTTTACGACAGGGGCGTCAGCGTCGCGCCAGAGGCCCCGCCCTTTGGGTACTTAAGCCGCTGACGCCCATCCATCGATCTCCAAAATGCACTTCACCGAGCTTTCAGCATTGAAAAGGGTCAGGTATGTTGCACCTCGTTCCCTTCCTTTAGGGAACATGAGTTATGGTGCATAACTTTCAGTTCCCTTATCAGTCATGTCACTCGGTGCAACATAAATGCTATGGGAACGTAATTCATTCACGCCCTTGAAATGCTCAGTAAAATGCATCCTAGTGTGAACGTCCGCCTTTATTCAATAGGCATCTCAAGGCCGCTTTCTACTGTGTGTTAGAAAGGACAGCCTGAGTGACATCACACGCAGTAACATCCAAACTGTAATGCTTTGCAAACGTGTTCATTGAGCTCCAGTTCGCAGCAGCACAGATGTCTGCAACTGGTACACCCTTGAACAGTGACCACGAGGTGGCCAAGCCCCGAGTGGAGTGGGCACGCACTCCAGAGGGCACCTGTTGACCTTTGCTACTGTACGCCCTTTTTATGGCCTCAGTCACCCAGTGTGAGAGGCGCTGTTTTGATAGGGCCTTTCCTGTAGCTGGTGCAGCAAAGCACACAAACAGTTGATTTGTTTTTCTCCATTCGGCTGTTCTCTGCATGTAAGTGCTTAAAGCTCTCATGGGGCAGAGAGCCTTCAGCCTTTCCTGTTCCTGAGTGAGGATAGGAGCAGGTGGAAAAGAAGAGAGATCAAAGTCCAGACTTCTGGGGTTTAAAGTCAAAACCTTGGGGATATATGCAGGATTAGGCCTTAGGGTGACCTTTGACCCGTCAGGGACGAACCTGGTACACATTGGATGTACGGACAAAGCGTGGAGGTCACCCACACGTTTTGCCGAGCAAAGAGCCAGGAGAAGAGCGGTCTTATGAGATAATAAATCTATTTTAATGTCGCTCAGTGGTTCGAATGGGGGGTCACAGAGAGCCCCCAAGACCATACTAAGATCCCATCCAGGGGTCAAAATCCAGCTGGGGGTTCTCTTCCTTAGCACGCCCTTCATAAATCTTATTATGAGCGGGTGCGCGCCAAGCGTCCTGCTGCCCCAGTCCTCGTGACAAACTGAAATTGCAGATAGGAACGCCTTAATCGTTGAGAAAGAGCGACCTTTCTCCAACAAGTCCTGAAGAAAGGTGAGGAGCTGGGTTGAGTCACATGAATAAGAAATAATATTTCTTTCTGTGCACCAAGCTTAAAAAATATGCCATTTCCGGGTGTAGAGAGACTGTGTTGACACAGCTCGTGTGCTTTGAATGTTTTTTTTACCACGTTCTCTTGCAGGCCTGAGGCCACCAGTTTGTTCTTCTCCGCACCAAGCTAAAATTAGCCACAGTTCTCAGCCTAATCGGCGAAACTGTTCCTTCCAGTGACGTGGAGGGTCCCTGGAGAGGAGCAGGTGATGGAACTAGCTCTCCCTCAAAAACCCTGATTTCTGTGGTCCTTTGAAGGCCAACCACGTTAGGGAGAGGGCCTTCCCGCAGATGTACCGCCATACTACTCTGATCGAGAGTGTTTGGAGGCAGAGGCAATCTGTTGTCATTATTAGACAAAAGCTGAACAGAATGTCTGTTTTTCCTCTTTTTGTTGGGGGTCATGGGTCGGAGGGGTTGCAAGTTTTGTAAACGAGCAGATCTCCTGACTCCAGCCTGTTTCCTGTTTGGGTCAGAACAGTGAGCGCGGTCACACGCTGCAGGATCACTGTTTGAGCATGGCGTGTCGCCCATTGAGGATAAGGGGATAGCTTCAGCATGAGAATGTGAAGATGGTCCTTTGTGTTGGGCAGACTTTAGATTGGTTGGTGACAGAGAGTTCAGTCCTCTTCGATTAAAGGGAAGAGGAGTCTGATTTAGCCCTGGTGCCATTTCTGTTCTGCACTGAGTGTTTACACACGCTGCAGTTTCATCACAACTGCCTTTGTGAACGTGTGATACTGGTGTTGGCCTGCGGGCTTCTGCCGTGCCCCCCCGTCCCTTACTGGCGTCCGATGAATAGGTGGCCAGGAAGGTGGGTCATCAGATTCTGTCGGCGCGCACCCCTGGAGCGCGGACATGTCACGGGTTTGTTTGATTTGTGTATTGCCGGCCCCGTGGTTTAGAACGGAGCAGGGACTGGAGCTTGTGACCCCTCTCACCTGTCTCTGTGAGGAGTGACGGGTCTGCTTACAGGCGCCTCTGGACCTGTCTGTTGCAGACAGAACAGAGGTACCCTGCTGGGGTTTATCAATTAGGCTAACACCCCGTGAGCCGTGAGGGAGGGGGGAAGATGGCCCCCGCCCTTTATGTCGGCTGGAAGAACAGAGGGGACCGTTCTGCTGATGTTACCGTGTTTGTTGTTTTTTTGAGAGTCAAGAAAACAGAGAGAGGCTGTTTTTGAGCTTTATTCGTGCTTATGTGTAACGACACATTTGACTTTATGTCACTCCCAGCAGAAAGAACATGATTTGTATCTAAAATAGAGTCACCAGCCGTTTGTACCGTGCTACAAACAAAGTCTGGACGTGAAAAGATCATTTCCCGTACCGCGTGGGCGGGTGATCGTGTAAAGTTAAGAAGCGGTCCTGGTTCATCAGGCACGCTTCTGTTTGGTGTCCCGATTCGTCGAGGAGGTTCTGTACCGGTCTGCCTGGCTGGGAACAAATCTGTTCTTACTCCAGGCGTGTTCGGTCCGAGGTGGGCCCGGCGGTGGTCTCTGCCGGTGCTCGACCTCGTACGCCGGCCGCTTTTGCGGTGGGGCACGTGTGGCTGAGTGGTGTTGAGGCTGCGGTGCTCTGCTCCCAGCTGACTCCCTGGGGGGGGGCGAAGGTTCTCCTGGGGATGCCCACCCGAGAGAGCTTCAGCCTGTTTGTGCCTCTGGTCCAGCCTGGTCTGAATTCGATCCAGCGCTTTTCCAAAAAGTCCCGTCGGTTCTATCGAATGGTGGAGAAAAGGAATTTTCTGTCCCTCCGGGAGGTCAGTTAGGGTCATCCACAGATGGCGTATTGCGATGACCATCTCAGCCATTCCTCTGCCTTGTGCAACGGCTGCTGTCCCCATCATGCGGACCACAAAGTCTGTTGCCCTGCGGGCTTCATCCAACAGCTCCACGGTAGCTTGCTTGTCTGACGTTACCTGGAGCTCCTGTAGTTTTTCAGCCAGGTACGCTTGCATCATTGCGGAGCGTTCATTGCGCACGTCGCGAGACCCTGAGCTGTGTAGCATTTCTCGAGCAGAGAAGCCGAAGCTCGACAGGCTTTGCTAGGGAGAGTTGGTTTTGTCCCGGATGACTTGGGAGCCAGATGAGACGCCAGCGTGTCCTCAATTTGAGGCAATATGGCTATTCCCACTTCATCCATCCTGTGCACGTCAAGAAACTGCGAGAGCGGAAGCAGCATGGGAGCTCTGGGCTGAGACCAGGTAGTCCAGAAAGACGGACATCCTTTGCCTCATGGCGGGCTGCTGCTTTTAATAAAAATAATTTCCTGCCAACCTCGTGACTTGTTGAGGAGGTGGAGGCTCCAGCCATGGGATCTGCAGCGCGTCCGTTGCTCTGTGACACAAATCGAACAGAGCAGGGATGGAAAAGTCAGTCTCCGGGAGCACAGGCACCGGGTTGCGGGAGAGGTCTTCTCCCTGTTCCCCGTATTCGACGTCGGCGTCATCCGCAGAAAATTAACCTGAGGCTGAAATCGAGATCTCGTCCTCATTCATCATGCCTCGAGTGTCAAAATTGACTGTTAAGTCCACCATGGGGGCTAGCACATCTGGGCTGTCGCCCCATTCGACTCGGGTCCTGTCATCCAAAGCCATGCTCTCGAGCTCGAGGGAGTCAGAGGCTCAGTAGTGTCCGGGTCTGCTGCCGCCGCAGTAGCCCCCATGGCCTTGGCGACGAAGTCCGCCCGGTGCCTCCTCACCGCCTCCAGCATCTGGCTGCAGTGTGGACAAGACTCAGGTGCGTCCAGCGCCATGTTCGCGTGCAGCATCCCCAAGCAGACGGGACAGGCCTCGTGGGTGTCCGTCGCTGAGAGGGAAAAACCGCATCCGCTGGGGCAGGCGCGCGAGGTTGGGCTCGCCGTCCTGCTGGTCTTTTTTGGAAGTCTTGTCTTTCGTTTTCCTTTCTCCGGAGGCATGTCCGAGATAAGACGAGCGAGTCCTTCCAAGATCTTTTTTCTTTTTATTTGAGACGTCTCCTCCATCGCGTCGCTTTCGCTGGCTAGCCTGCTACGAATTAGCAGAGGTAGCGGTGTGACACACTTAGTGCCGTCGAACGAAGCAGTCTGCGGAAAGAGGAGAAGAAAAAACTTCGGGGTTAAGGAAAAATGTGCCGGACTAGCTTTCGCTACCCCAGTAGTACGCAGGAATAATTCTCTGTATGCTCTGTGTAGGGAGCAAGCTCACCTCTGGTCGAGCGATGAAGCAACAGAGAAGTCCCGCGAAGAGAGAGAGTTCAGGTTTAAGCGAGGTGAAGGGCAATAAGAGATCGATGGATGGGTGTCAGCGTCTTAAGTACCCAGAGGGCGGGGCCTCTGGCGCGACGCTGACGCCCCTGCCGTAAAGGCGTGATTATATTCCTTCAGGTAACCGCGCAGAGCGCAATTTCCCATAGCATTTATGTTGCACTGAGTGACATGACTGATAAGGGAACAGCTAACAACTAACAAACAGGCCTACATGTACAGTATGTCCAATTTGTGAAGTATTCAGAGTAAGAGAGACAAATAATAATAATACATTAATAATAATCATTTTATTTAAAAGCGCCTTTCAGGACACCCAAGGACACTTCACAGCAAGAAACATATCACAGAGATTGTGTAAAAACAAACAAACACAGTTCAAACATCAGAAGGAACAAATTGAAATACAGGTAGTCCTTGACTTACCACGGCCTCGAGTTACGACGTTTCACGGTTACGACACGCATCTCCATAAAAAACAATTTAATTTAATTTTTTAAATTTTTTGAAAGTCGAGTTCCGAGTTCCTTCCGGTTTTGATGGCAGAAGCAGTAGCTTGACGACGGTAGAAACAGCGGAAAAACACAGAAATACCCGCTTTGGACGGAGCTTCACGGCAGAACCAGTACAGTACAGGCGGATATTAAACGCTCTGGACAGAGGTTGACGGCGGTTTTACAACAGAATACGGCAGATGGAAGGCAGATGGACCGAACTGACGGCAGTTTTACGTTGTAAACAAATATTGGATGGACAGACGGACGGAGGCCCCCGTACATCGAGCTAATTAGCCAGCTAGCTCCCTTTATGTGAATGGAGCCCACTAGGGAGGAGGGAGACGATTCAACATGCTCCTTCATCTTTAAAAACTGTGTTAGGATATGCTAAGTGCTTGGTAACTGTACAGTACTGTATTTTTTTTTATTTTTAGTATATACGTATGTTACAACTTACGTCAAAATTCGCTTTACGCCGCCGCGTAGGAACGGAACTTCATCGTAAGTCGAGGACTGCCTGTTTAAAATAAATAAAGAATATAAAATACAAAATAATATAAAATATATTTAGTAAAGTTAATGATAAGCGAGTCTAAAGAGATGTGTTTTCAGAGCAGTCTTGAACAGAGAAAAGGAGGTGGTGTTTTGGCGGTAGAGCGTTCCAGAGGTGAGGGGCAGAGCAGGTGAAGGCCCTGCTCCCCATGGTGGAGAGGCGGGCAGAGGGTACATGGAAATCAACACCTCTTTCAGTTAATGGCTATTTAGAACAGGTCCAACAGTACAAGATCTTTTCTTCTTCTTCTTTTGGCTGCTCCCTTCCTCAGGGGTCACAACAGCGCGCCAAGTCGCACGAAGACTTGGTGATTGTTTTTATGCCGGATGCCCTTTCTGAAGCAACCACAGACCTCTGTGGGGAGCAGAGGGTGCCCGGGGCAGCATATGGTGGGTGTTAAGGGCCTTGCTCAAAGGCCCAGAGTAGGACAAACAAGGGTGGAGACAGGTGTGCGTGTTTCACTTTTTTCCACCCACATTTTAATGTTGTCAACTCAGGGAGTGGAACCAGCGACTTTCCGATCACAGGCCTGCTTTCTCTAACCTCTGTGCCGCCACTCCGCACAAGATCATGCCTGAACTATAACTATAACTAGTAACTGTATAGTATAGTATATTTGTGACCTTTCAGTTAATTCGTTGATGTTCCTCCTCACGTCCTGAACTGCATGTGTACCATCACCGGGAGATAAATGTGTAAACCTTGATCAGACTTGCTTTGAAGACCACATTTAACACATTTTTTAAAAACGGGACATCCTCTGCACGTGTTTGTTTGTTGAAGACCGAGCCTTTCGAGGATGCTATTTTTGCACCCAGTCATGTTTAAATCGTTTGTGAACCTCATCACCAACCAAAAAAATGGCTTTGTTCCAACTTTTTATGGAATTTGCAGCATGCTTAGATTACAACAACAACAACAACAACAAAAGCAACAAAATAGTCAAATAAAATAGACAAGACAAAACATTAAACAATAATATCAATATAAAAGTAATCATATGTTTCTCATGTTTAAGGGTACACAACATGGGAATTGTTTATGTTGATAAATAAAACAAACTGAAAATCATCATTTATGACAAATGCTGGTGATGATTCTCAGTCTTCCAGGACATGATAAAATCAAAAAAGGCGTTCAGTACAGAAACAACTAGACTTTATTTGTTACAGAAGACGTTTTGCTTCCCATCCGGGGAGCGAAACGTCTTCTGTAACAAATAAAGTTTTACCTTTTTTGATTTAATCATTTATGACATTAAATCTATCCACCTTATTCCTAGCCCCCATGATGCCTTGCGCAAATTATGGGAACGACTTCCGCCGGAAGAGAGTGCAGCAGTTACAGCGCAGTCTACTGGCTGTGTATTTTTCACGTTTTTTGTTTTGTTTTGTTTATTTCTAATTAATTGCACTTTGAGATTTTCATTAATGAAAAGTGTGTTATAAATTGAATTCATTATTATTATTATTATTATTATTATTGCAATGGTTACTTCGTGTTGGGTTAGTGGGTGTTCCTGTCGGGTAGACGTTTGTACAAAGCGCAGTTTTCACTTAATCCCAAAAATAAGTAAACGTGAAGGATTTATCTCCATCGGAGGAGCTGACAGCTGCCCCTCCTCTGTCCGAGTCTGGCTCGGATCTGCTCTCGAAGACGTCGTGTTCAGATCACGTTTTCTCCGGTAAACAAAATATTTGTGAGTCTCTTGACTCATAAAAACTGACAATACCAACTGGTTTCTTCTTTGAGGAATAATGGTAAATAGACTGTACTTTATAACGCTTTTCTATCTAAGGCCTTCATTTACCTCCACGCACATTCATACAACATGCTACTACATCTCTAAAAAGATAAATAATAATAAATACAAATAAAACTGTTATTTACAGTACACTGGAGAGTGGTGGCTAAGAGGTTAGAGAAGGTGGACCTGTGATTGGAGGGTTGCTGGTTCAACTCCCCAGACCGACAACATCAAAACAAAATGTGGGTGGGAAACGAGAAACACCCACACCCATCTCCACCCTCATTTGTCCCGCTCTCAGCCCTTAGGCAAGGCGCTCAACCCCATTATTTCAATTTATAAACACCTTGGACCAAATACTGCCCCCAGCATCTATGTTGAACTCCCCCCTCCCTCCCTTTCTCTGTCTTCTCCCTCCCCTCTGCTGATGACATTACTGACATTATCAGCAAGTCCAAGTCCTCATCCTGTCAACTTGACCCATTTCCCACAGTTCTTGTTAAATCCTGTCTCCCGTCTCTGCTCCCTATCATCACTAATATCATCCACTCCTCCCTAACCTCTGGCATTGTTCCCACAGCCTTCAAATCTGCTGCCATCACCCCCATCATCAAGAAACCAGGTCTTGACTTCACCAACTTCAGTAATCTTCGTCCGATCTCCAATCTGCCCTTCATCTCCAAGATTCTTGAAAAAACTGTTGCTAGTCAACTTCACTCACACCTGTCCAACAACAACATTTATGAAGAGTTTCAATCTGGATTTCGCCCCCACCATAGCACCGAAACAGCTCTAGTAAAAATTACTAACGACCTTCTTCTTGCTGCTGACTCTGGTCTTCTGTCCATCCTCATTCTTCTTGATCTAAGTTCTGCCTTCGACACCATCTGTCATTCTATCCTCCTCAACAGACTAACCTCCATTGGCATCTCAGGTACCCCGTTAGACTGGTTCAACTCCTATCTCTCTGACCGCACTCAATTCATTCAGTCTTCCCCTGTCTCCACGGGTGTCCCCCAAGGCACTGTCCTCGGACCCCTTCTCTTCATCATTTACCTCCTTCCTCTAGGTCACATCTTCCGCAAATACGGCGTCCATTTCCACTGTTATGCTGATGACACACAGCTCTACTTGTCATCAAAACCTAACTCCACCCACCCTCCATCCTCACCGACTGTCTCAATGAGCTAAATCACTGGTTTTCTAACAATTTCCTTCAACTAAACAGTAACAAAACAGAAATCATTCTTGTCGGTACCAAAAACTCTATTTCAAAATCAGAACATCTTCTCGTCCCCCTTAACAACTCTCTGCTATCCCCCTCCCCTCAGGTCAAGAGTCTCTGTGTCATCCTCGACACCACTCTCTCCTTCACTTCACACATCAACAATATTACTCGGTCTGCCTATTTCCACCTCCGTAATATTAACCGTCTCCGTCCTTCTCTCACACCCCGCTCCACAGCCATCCTGGTGCACAGTCTTGTGACTTCCCGTATCGATTACTGCAACTCCCTTCTCTACGGCCTCCCCAACAAATCTCTCCACAAGTTACAGATGGTCCAGAACTCAGCTGCCCGTGTCATCACTCAAACCTCCTACTATAACCACATCACTCCTGTCCTGCAGCAGCTCCACTGGCTCCCGGTTAAATCACGCATCATCTTCAAAATTCTACTTCTCACGTTCAAATCTATCCACAACCTTGCCCCTCCTTATCTATCTGACCTCCTACAAATCTCCATCCCATCACGCTCTCTCAGATCCTCCTCTTCGCTACATCTCCATGTACCCTCTGCCCGCCTCTCCACCATGGGGAGCAGGGCCTTCACCTGCTCTGCCCCTCACCTCTGGAACGCTCTACCGCCAGACCTTCGAAACACCACCTCCCTTTCTCTGTTCAAGACAGCCCTGAAAACACATCTCTTTAGACTAGCTTATCATTAACTTTACTAAATGTATTTTTATTATTTTGCATTTTATAATCTTTATGTATTTTATATTTCAATTTGTCACTGATAATGTTTGAACTGTATTGGTTTGTTAAGTGTCCTTGGGTGTCCTGAAAGGCGCTTTTAAATAAAATGATGATGATTATTATTATTATTATTATTATGCTCCCCTAGATAGCAGCTCTCTGCTCCACGCAGAGGGCTGTGGTAGCTCTGTGGTCTGTAGTTGTGTCAGGAAGGGCATCCGGCGTAAAAACAATTGCCAAGTCTTCGTGCAAGTTAGTTCACTGTGGCGACCCATGAAGAAGGGAGCAGCTGAAAGAAGAAGAAGAAAAAAGTACAAAGTGGCACCCAGCATTGGCCTTTGGAAACAGGAGCACCCAAATAACTCGAGTCATTACCTTTGACTCCACATGCAGGTCTGAGAGCCCCGTGTGTCTCTGTCGACATTTTATAGAGGAGAAGATTCTCAGTTGACCATATTGATACCCATAAAAAACAGAGGTATGCCCACGAGCTATTTCTGTCCGTCTGCCTCCATACCTAACCGGCTTCCTTTCTCTCCACTGCCACGCCAAGAATAGACATCTACGGTAATTGGCCTGGCACGCAATCACACACACTCTGATTTCATTTCACCACTGCCTCCTTGACTCTGCCTCCACTACCATCAGGGAACTGGGACAAGGAATGCCAGTCTACGCTTCCTCTCACCCCCGGCTACTATCAGGCAGCTGAAGTTGGTGCTGTACTTCCTTCCACAGGGAGTATCTCTGCGCCACCTTTTCTTTAGCCTTTTTTAGCTGGCAGCTCTCCATGGGTGGGTTTGTTTATGCAGCATTGCTGCTGTGGAAACCAATGATTGATAGCAACAACTGCAAAGCTTAAATAAGGCGGTGGGAGTTTTATTTTGGGGGGCTATTTCTCCCTTTGCTAAAATCAGAAATGTTTAACGAGGCCAAGGACACTGCTCAAACTATCTGCCTCTCTTGTGTGCAAGAACTGTGAAAAATGAAGACGTCGGAGACGTTTTATCACATTTACACAGTCCTTCAAAGAAACCCTCAGTGACAAATGACCAGGCAGCAACGCAGAACCCGAGCAACAACGTAATATGCATATTGTGATTATATGGCTTTGTTTGTGAGTCTTTTGTGCTTGTAAACACTCATTTTGCTCACAAGCTTGGTCCAAACTGAAGGAAGAGATGAGAATGTGTTTGTGTGGAAGTTAGTGCTACCGTGCAAACCCAGCCCCAGTTAGCTCAACGACTCCATGTGAAATGTGACACAGCTCTGGGTTCTGCTTTAAGGCATTCCTTTTCTGTCTGTGGTCATTACATTGTGCGCATGTTTGTGAGTGTACACTTCTTTCAGGGTGTGTATGTGTGTGTGTAGGGTGGGGGTGAGGCCTCCATTTTTACCGGGACGCCCGCGGCAGCTGTCCCTTGGCATGTCAGCAGGGGTGTCACAGTCCTGTTGCAGAGCGTGAGTGAACCGAGGCTGCTGCCTGCAGTGTCCACAAAGACGTGTCCTCTCTGCGTTCGACTCG